>JAJEJO010050221.1:2442071-2495729 GCA_020662805.1 Glaucomys volans
CTTTAGGTAATCATCCTTGTGCTGCTGAGAAGAAGATATATTCAGTCATTGATGGATGACATATTCTGTATATGTCTGTTATATCTAATCTATTCATTGTATTTCTTCATTTGATAGCTGTTTTGTTTGGATGCTCTATCCAGTGATGAAAGAGGTATGTTAAAGTTACTCAGTATAATTGTTTTGTGGTCTACTTAGTTCTTGGAATTGAAAAGGTTTTTTTTTTTTTCTTTTGATGTATATAGGTGCTCCATTGTATGGGGCATACATATTTATAATTGCTGTTATGCCTTTTTTATATATAAATCTCCTAAGCAGTATGAAATGACCTTCTTGGTCCCTTCTGATTAACTTTGGTTTGAAGTGTCTTTAGATGATAAGAGGATAGAAACCCCTGATTGTTTATAAGATCCCTGTGAAAGATATGATTTTTCCTAACCCTTTACCTTCAACGTGTGGATGTCTTTGCCTATGAGTTGAGTCCTTTGAAGATAGTGTATTGTTGGATCTTGTTTTTTAATCCAATCTACCAGTCTGTGTCCTTTTTTTGGTGAGTTTAGGCCATTTATATTCAATGTTATTGAGAAATGATTTTTTATTCCCTGTTGTTTTGATTTATTTCTGGTTCTTAATTTGAATAGGTTTTACCTTTGATGAACTGTTTTTCCAGTGTAATTCTGCCCTCTGCTGATTTTTACTTTTATTTTTCATTTCTTCTTCATGAACTATTTCATTGAGTTTGTTTTATACTGCAGGCTTTTTTTTTGTGAATTCTTTTGACTTTTATTTGTCATGGAAGGTTTTTATTTCATCATTAATTCTGAAGCTTAATTTTTCTGGGTGTAGTATTCTTGGCTGGCATCCATTTTCTTTCAGAGCTTAGTATATATTATTGCTAGACTTCCTTCCTTCCTTGAGGGTTCTGGGTTACAAAACCAGCTGATATCCAAATTGATTTTCTTCTAAATGTGGCCAGATATTTTTCCTCTCAGAGTGTTTAAAATTCTATCCTGATTCTGTATGTTAGGCATTTTCATAATAGTGTGCCTTGGTGAGGGTCTGCTGCAATTTTGTTTATTTTGGGAACTATAAATCTCTTGTATTTGATTTTTAATATCATTCTTAAGGTTTCAGAAATTTTCTGATATTATTTTGTTATAGCAACAGAAAACAGATTAAAATGTTGTGCTCCCCAGGGGGATTCTCCAGCACCATTGGGAGAGTCAGACCCACCCTAATCCCTTCCCCTCCCCATAAATGCTGGCAACAAAGAACTAATGTGCAATCTCCTGGCACCCCGCTTTTAAGTGTAAGGGTGGTCCTCGCTGGCCAGCTAAAAATAAAGGCTTCTTTTGGCTTTACATGATCGGATTGGATGATCTTATTTTTGTTGGGTATAACATTTGGAGGCCCCAGGCAGATTTGATTTCTCTGAGCCCTCATACCTAAATTGGCCTCCTTTGATGGTTCCCTGGGAGCCTACCCAGAGTAGAGGGGAGCTCCTGAGAGACGTGCCTCAGCCTCACTCTTGAGGGGACTCCAGCCCATCTTCAGGATGCTCTTCTGG
Organism: Glaucomys volans; assembly: GCA_020662805.1. Classification (NCBI taxonomy): domain Eukaryota; kingdom Metazoa; phylum Chordata; class Mammalia; order Rodentia; family Sciuridae; genus Glaucomys; species Glaucomys volans. Next base: position 2,443,639 of record JAJEJO010050221.1, read on the forward strand.
GTGAAGCCACCTGGTATCTGTAGACTCCATTTACCTCATTATTATTTCCTCTTCCATTTTTCCCCCATCCCTTCCCCCTTTCCTTAAGATGGTGCCCAACAGACTTCTCTTTCTGAAAATCTGCTTCCCACCGGCGTGCTTAGCCACCCAACCAGGTAGTAACACCTCCACCCTGGGCCCGATCCAACCTATAGGCAAATGCCTTGCTGGCAATAAGCAGATAGCATAGTTAGTTCCTGCCCAAGACTGTATATAAGGCAACAAACTTTTCTAATAAACGGAACTTCTCCTGGCAGCAAGTCTCCGTTTGTTCTTTCAGTATCCTGTCTGTTTCTGGAGCCGGCTATCTGGGGAACATGGTCAGACATGACGCAGTCGCTTACACCAGTCCCAGGTCAGGGTGAGATGTCACTCCTGTCCACTGGTAGGCCTCATGAAGCCTAGTCTGGTGGACCTCCGTGTGGGGTCCAATCTAGTATTCTGGTCGGCTGTTGTCTGTTTGTATTTGTCTTGTCAGTCTGGTTCTTGGCCATTTGTGTTTTCTGTGTTTTGGCTTTGCTTTTTCTATGTATCATCTCTCTCCAGGTCAGTCTACTATGGGACAGAATAAGTCAACCAGTGCCCCACTGTTCTAACTTGTTTTTTAGATAATTTTCAGGACTTCCAAGAATGTGCCACTGACTACAGAGCTTTTGTTAATGGATGTAACTTAAGAAAGTTTTGTAAATCAGAACAGCCCACTTTTGAGGTTGATTGGTGCCCTCAGGGCTTTGGGCGGCCAAATCATCCAGGCCAGGTACCTTACATTCAAATTTGGAATAAAATGCTAACAGATAAGCCAAAATGGCATAAGCATTGCCTTTCAGATTCTGCGTCCTTTAGTTTGGGAACTAGGAGAGGCTGCACCGGTTTCATGACAAAGGCCAGACAAGACTTAAATACAACTAGCACTGCTGCCAATCCCTCAAGACTCAGGTATCTCTGCCAAAAACCATTTCCAAATCCAGGGGCTGAGGGAGGAGGAAGGTGACTCGGGGGCACCCGGCACCCACCCTCTCGCCCTACCATGGGGTGAGGGGGAGAAGGAACCAGATCCAACCCCTCCAGTGTTACAGCACCCCCACAGCGAATTGTTTTACAATATGTAAATGACATGTGCCTCCACCGAGGAGGAATAACAATAGCCCATTACAGAGCTCTTAAGCATTCAAACCCTGTCCTGATAAAAATGGTTAAAATGCCCGAGATATCAGGTTTCTGCTGGAACCAGATCTCAAGTAGAACTTATATTGAAATGATAATTGAGGAAGCAAAAAGTCCAGTAGGAGACCAATTTCCAACCCAAGGAAAAAACAAAAGAGTGTTTTATTTGAGAAGAACTAACAGTCGGCTGAGTACTTGTTGAGCTCATAACTTTTGTCAGTCCTATTTTTTATTCAACTTAGATTTTTGAACATCTTGTTACATTGCAATGGAGATAAAAACCTACAAGACCTGTGTTTAAGTGTATACTGTGTCCAATATTCATGTACATGATATTAGATTGACATAGAGAACACTCAAAGAAAAAAATGGATCCAGATATATTTGATTCACGTGATTAAAAAGGTTCAATTTAAATTCGGTAAATAAATGAAGGTAAAATATATCTAAGATCACAAGTCTCTAGGTGGTCAATTAATAAAATGTTGATGTCTATAAAATGTGTAATAGCAATTTTTTTTTTTTAGGATTTTTCTTCCACAGGAAAGAGCTGGTAAATACTATTCAAAATACTTGTCTGATCTTGGTTATTACAGTAAAATAAGTAAATTAGGTTTAATATATTTCACCTTGAATTCCATGGGGTAACATGCTTTAGCATTATTGGTGTTTTCATGATTGGTAAATAAAGGAATTTGGAATTGTTTTGTATCATCACTGAGAGCAAGGTTACTAAGAGTGAAATCCTAAAAATTTATTTAAATTCAGAAATTTCATAGGAGTTCTTTTAGAAAACAAACAAGAAAGGAGTCAACAGATTGGAAAGGGAAAGTGGAAGGTTCTAGGTATGAAAATATATTCAGTAAAAGGAAAAGGAAAATGTTTCTGGGTAAGAAAATATGTGTGTAGGTAAAGGGCAAATTCCAAAAGTTTTTGTGTAACTATGTAGTTATATGTATGTGAGACCATCAATTAGAAACTATTTAAAGTTTTCCCTAAGATCAAATGTTAATGGGCTAATATAAACCAAACTGTAATCAATATGTTAAAGTGACAAGGATTTTTTTAAGTTTTATTCTTTAGAGCAATTAGTCTTAAAAATTGGGGTTTATACTATTGTGGTTAAATAACTGGTGGGGTATTGTGCTACATTGCAGAGCCTTGGATTTTCTTGAAAAACTAGTTTTGGTTGCTCTTCTTTGTATATTCATGTGTCCATGTCTTCTGGGTCCATAGGTTTTTAGAGCAGGGAATTTGTTGGGCTGCTGTTCTCCAGGTTAGACTTGTCTGTGTTGGTAGTTTCAGGCTTGTGGGAATGGCAAATTTTATTGGGGACTTGTTTTTACACTGAGATCAAAGTTTAAATGCAGATGTGTTTGGAGTTGGTGAGAGCCTGATTTGCTTAAAGGTTAATGTCGAAAAACATACGGAAACATTTGGTCACTTTGTCACACAGGGGGAGAATTGGAAGCTCTCAACCTTTCCTTGATTTGTTTTGAATGTAGTATATTGTGTTGACAGCTGTTTACATGGATTTGGGAGGCAATGCATGTAAACTGTGTAGGGTGATGTTCTAAGAGGAGGCAAAGGTTACTTCAAACCTGGAATACTCTGCATAAGATTGTAAAAGGCCTTGCCTTGCCTGAAATAAGAGTCTGCCTCCCACCCTGATACAAGTCAGAATGTTTCCAAAATTAGTCAGTTTTCAGCTTATTTAAAATTATATTCAAGAGATTGTTTTCTGTTGTAGAATTACTGTGATATCAAATAGGAAATATAATATATAACTCAGGCAGGATTTAGGATGACTATTACACAAACTAGATATGTTTTTACTGTTGTTCATTCTATTTTGTATTTTCCTTGTAAACTCTGTAGTTGATGTCTGATTAATGTTTTGAAGTATGCTAGGCCATCACCTATAGAGCAGATGAGTTAATATAAACCCCAGTTAGGTAAAAGGGAGTAAATAATTGCAAAGTTATAGACATTGAAATTAAAGCCCAGTACTCTTACTTTATAACTGGTGAAACTGGCTTGCTGGATGTTTAAGATCAAACTTAAGGATTGAAACAAAGGGGCCAAGAAAAACCAGTATTTGGCTCTTTCCCTCAGAGTCAGCCTGCATCCAGGGAACAAGAGAACTTCTCTAAGAAGCTAAGGAACTTCACACAACCTCCTGATCAGGGAGATTGATGGGACTCACTGGAGAGTGAAGGGCCACTGCCACCACAGATAGAGCCAGGAAGTCAACACTGCTGCCTCCGCTGCTGCCAGAACTCAGAGTTTTCGTCCATGCAAACAGTGGGCAAAAGACACTGCCTGGTTTCTATGTCACATAGAAGGCGTCACTGTGTCCAGAGCCAAGGAAACACCGGCTGCCATCGGCCTCCAGGTTGCAGGAACTGCCCCTGTCACCACCACAGCCAGAGCACAAGAGCCTCTGGAGCCCAGATGCCACTGCTACCAGAACTCAGAGCCATCCAGGACAGAACCCAATCTGAGTGGATGCTTCTCAAGGCTTGGCTGTGGTCCCCATAGGTAAGTGGGTGGGAGGAATACAGTCCTTGCTGCTCTCACCATGTGATAACCTATGCTTTCCAGTCTTGTCTCCCAGAGTTGGAGACCCAGCAGAGATTGCTGAGAACAAGGAGGTGCAACAGTGGGCCAGACAGGCTCAGCCTCTGCCCTCCTGGGGCTGATGGGACTTCGCACGGGCCAGCTTCCCTTTGCCATGAATGGAAGCAGGGAGCTGTTGGCTGTCCACAGGGCAGGAGCCACTGCCTTGGAGCTGCTGGGGTCCAGGAGGGATGCTGCTGCCCACCCCAGAATGCAGAGGCTGCTGGAATGAAGGAGCTGCTGGAATGCAAGAGCTGCCACCACCCAAACACAGGAACAAAGCCAAGAAGCTACTCTCAAATTCCCTACGAGCGATCCCTGTTAGAACTCGGCTGACTCTTAAGGGACAGGAACAAGTCAAATCAATTTGACCTGCTTGATCTTAAACACTTAGCAAAACAGTTAAAACCAAACCAATCCATAGACATTCTTGGGCATTTAAAAGAAACAATAGTTTAATGTAATTTAAGATGTACGTGTGTTAGCCCCTAGAATAGGACTGGAGGCTACAAAAGAGAGATTCTTAGGCAAATGTACCTGATAACTCAAGTTCCTGAATAAAGGCTTCAACCTCTCCAGCCTTTGATAGGCCTTGTTATGGGAACAACTTCTCATTTCTTCCACCTGGTGAGAGACTGACTTCTACCATGTCATGATATTCTGTATTAATCTCATTTTGGTACTTACGTCATTTTGTTTCTCTCTCATAGACGCACCCACCCCCAGATGACTTTATAACCTGCTCTTCCTAAACAGACTTCTACCCCTCATTGATCAGATTTCTAAAAGGAATTTCAAACTGCTTCCCCAGACTCCACCCCCTTCCAGCTCAGAAGCAGCCAGAGCAGTCGTCAACCCTTCTCCTTACAGCAGTGAAAAGTTCCTAATAGAGGACAGACAGTTAGTGTAAAATTAAAAAAAATCTGGTCAAATTGGGGAATGGAAGCCATCAGAGTCTGGGAAATTGGAGACTGAAAAACAACTAGTTTCCTAAACAAGGATTTGTTAATGTGGATAAGACCAGTGGGGAATGTTATAGCAACAGAAAGCAGATTAAAATGTTGTGCTCCCCAGGGGGATTCTTCAGCACCATTGGGAGAGTCAGACCCACCCTAATCCCTTCCCCTCCCCATAAATGCTGGCAACAAAGAACTAATGTGCAATCTCCTGGCACCCCACTTTTAGGTATAAGGGTGGTCGTCACTGGCCAGGCAAAAAATAAAGGCTTCTTTTGGCTTTACATGATCGGCTTGGATGATCTTATTTTCATCAGGTATAACAATTTCATTGAAAAATCATGCATACTTTTGGTTTGCATCTCTGAGCCTTCAACTATCCTGATAATTTTCAAATTTGGTCTTTTCATGTTATCCCTTATTTCTTAAAAATTCTGTTCATGTTCTCTTACCATTTTTTTGTCCATGGTCAACTTCATTTTCCAGAGTATATATTTTGCCTTTGTTACCTGAAATTTTATCTTCTAAGTGGTCTAACCTGCTGGTGATATATTTCATTGAGTATTTTATTTGGTTTATTGATTTCTTAATTTAGAGAATTTCCAATTGATTCTTCTTCAGGGTTTCTATGTGTTTATTGAAGAGATCTCACTTCTTTGGTGTTTTGATTTCCCTTCTTACTTTGTCTTTTACCTCACAGTTCAATTTGATTATGAACTTTCTAAATTCCTTTTCTGACATTTCCTCCACTGTGATATCATTGGATTCTGTTAGTTAGGTGTTGTGATTTGTTTGGGATGGTTTTTCATGTTGTTTTTTCATGTTGTTTCTATCTCATTTATCAGTAAGACTCAGCGGTCACAGAAATTCTACCCTATGAATTCATAGTATTCCTGAAGATTTCTAGGACTTCACATTTAGGGGGAGAAAAATAATAACAACAACCAATGCAACAAATATTCAGCATTAAACTAAATACTTAGTGTCTATTTTGGCATCTACAATGTTAATTGGTACTATAAACATAAACAGTATGGTAGGCAACAGCCAACAGTAGAGATCTTATATTTATAAAAGGGCTTTTTATTTCAAAAAGGTGAAGAGGGGGAAGCAGAGGAGATTTAGGATGTAATAATTGAGAGGGAGAATGAGAGAGAATAGTAGTAAAGAGAGGAAGAGTGAAAGAGAGAACAATAGAATTTGTTAGCAAATTAAAAGAATTGAGGGAACTAGTAGGCGACTGTCAATCCATTCTCTTTGTGGAGCTCCTCATTGTTGCCTGTTCTCAACTTCCCTTCTCGGCAGTTTGAGGTGGGGCAGGTTGGAGGTTGTCTGCTCCACTCACAGTGAGGGGTGGCTGTAGAGTTCTGTGAAAGGGGTTCCCAGAAGTGGTGCTCCTAGGCAGGATTTGGGTCTAGCTAGGTCCCTAGTGCTTTGTGGAATGATGTTTGGTAAAGATTTTAAATCAGCACGTAGTCAGAGCCCAGCTGCTTCCAGTCTGCTCCGGGCATCTGTATCTCTTGACGCTCCCTGGGTTCTGCTCCAGCAATGGAGAAGCCAGTTCTTCCTGCCCCTCTGTCTCCTACAACTCCCGTGCCTTGGCCACCTGGGTTCAGTCCCAAAGCATGCATTCACTCTCCCCCTTCACTTCCTGATCTAGTTCCCTGTCTTCCCCAGCTGCTGTTGCCAACAGCAAGATTCAAAGAGTGAGAGATACCAGGATCTCTTGGATCCGAGTGTATTGAACTCCCCTGGGTGCAACGCTTGGTTTTCTGGTCACTCTCTGGGTCAGTCTGTGGACCCTCTGCCAGGTCAGGTTTTTGGACCGAACTGAAATTACACAGGTCTGGGTGCCTGGGTTTGGACATACACCTGCCCGCCACTGTTGCACAGCAATTAAAGATGGTGGCTGACCCTACTCTGCAGGTCAATGGGAGATGGGCCATCTCACCCTCTCACACAAAAGCAAAGTATAGCTCACCCACCAGATCAGCTTGACAATGTCCCTGATCACTGTCCTCTCCACTTCAAGCCACCCAAAATGCTCGCCCTCTTAATCTTTCTCTTAACCTGCCCACAGGGGATCCGCATTGGCAGCCACTGGTGCCAAAGGTGTTTTTTTTTTCTTTTCTTTTCTTTTTCCCTTTTATTTAGTTATTTTTGCTTTATTCTATTGAACCTTCTGTGTCCCTGGGCCACTAGAGTCCAGTATTAAATCCCAATGGGATTTTTTTTTTCTGTTTTTTTTGTTTCATTTTTGTTTTTTTACTGACCTCAAAGGGAAGCAGCTGTTTGTCCTCTTTCCTGGTCCAGCACCACAAAGCAGTTTGGAAAGTGTGTGTCCCCCCCCCCCCCCCCGCCCCCTTTTTTTTAAGGCAAAATTAAAGTTGTGCTTAGACAGAGTGGCTTTCTTGAAACTTAGAGTCAGTAGCTGCTTTAGCCACATGGCCAAGACACCAGTTTTCTAGAATCAAAATTCTTTGTGCTTTGTAGAAAAACAAAACAACTATTAGGTGCTTCACTAGTAAATTACTGTAAATAACATTAAATTTCATTAAAGTATAAAATAATCACAAATTGCAGGTCTAATATCCTGTTACAGAATTAAAACACTAATTTGTTGAATAATACAGTATTAAGAAACAAAAAATGAGAAAAATAAGTAAAAAAGCAAATAAACAATAAGAACAATACTAAACTTAAGGAATGTTAAAAATTAGTCTCTAGTTTTAGAGTATGGAAGTACCCTTTTGCTTTTCTTTCTTTTTTCTGGTAGCAAGGATTGAGCTCACAGGTGCTTAACTGTGAAGCCACATCCCCAGCCATTTGTTTTTTTTTAATTGTTGAGACTGGCTTTGAACTTGCAATCCTCCTGCCTTAGCCTCTCTAGCTGCTGGGATTACAGGTGTGTGCTACCTCTCCTGGCCTCCCTTTAGTTTTCTGAACCTCACCTTCCTCAGTGCTTTGGTGAAGAACTATTCATGTGATCTATTGATTTTCCTCTAAAGCTCTAAATGCTTTGATGCTACATGACTATCATTTTTAACCAGGATTTATATTCAAATTAAGGCACAATTTTTAATACAATTTCATTTTAGCTTAATAAAATTTTGACAGTCTTTTTTGAGTTGTTCTAATTGACACTCTGAGCTAAAGTGCTTTCTTTAAATATGAAGGATTGAAACAATTAATCAATTTAGTTTGATGTATGTTATTAAATTTAAGCTACAATTCTGTTTCCAACCCAAACTCCTTAACTACAATCTATTCTCTTCTATTGCCACATTAGTTCATTTTCTAAGAATGGAAATGATGTCATGAAGCCATATAAAATCATAAAGTACTTTGACACAGCTTTCAAAAGTATATTGCTTTGATTCAAAGAAAGAGTTTGCTTTATCCATGTATTGCTTTGTTTTATGATGAATTGTGAGATTTAAGGGCTCTCTGGAGAAACCTAAATAAATGTTACCAAAGAAGTATTAATCATTATGAATACATAATATTATCCTATGTTTTTTGTCTACTTAGTTAACAAAAATATTCCAAGTACTTGTCATTTTTAACTGGAATACGCATAGAGTTTGGAAGACAGAAGTGGGAAAATTTTCCTTCTATCTGAACCAAGCTATTAAAAAAAACACATCTATCACAAAAAGAGATGAAGTATTTTCTTGATTAATGAATACATTTGCTTCCTCTTGGGCTTTTATACCACTTTCTAAAAAATATAATTGAGCATAATTTATTGTGTAAGAGATTACTATAAAATATCAATAATTTAATATTCCAACCAAATATATCACCATCAGTTAACAGATAAAGGAATATAAACAAAAAGAAAGAAACAGCTATCTTCAGAGAGTAAGGTACATGTAACGAAAAGAACAAGATTGGAAGTGTAACACCTGGTGTGCAGAGAACAAGGAAACATCTAAAAAAGAAGGAAGGAAAATTCTCCAGAAAAAGAAAGTGGTTCTCAATAATGAAGACAAGTGGGATTCAGTGTCTATATATTACATATAACCAGACTATTCTATCTATCCGTGGTCCAGTTATCCATGTTACTGTGACACAGTAATTCTATTGTGAAGTCTGAATATTTGAAAATATTTTGCAAGATACAGTTCTAGGACCACAATTTATGCTGCAATCTAAGAAGTAGCTAAAATTATTTTTCTTTACTTGTTAACACATATTAATTTTGAGAATCAATGGAGTTTCTTTTTCCCTCTGGTTCTTGTCCTGGTCCCTAATCATTCCTCTTCTACCTTCACACATCCCTCCCTTCCTTCCTTCACTCCCAAATATGAGAGAAAATATGCTTTGATATTTTTCTTTCTTGACATGATGTCTCAAATGGATTCTATCCATTTTCTTGCAGATGATGGGATTTTGTTTCTTGTGTGACTGAATAATACTCCATTGCATATATATTCATGTTTTCTTTATCCATTCATCTGTTGATGGGTATCTACAATGATTGCGTGTTCTGGTGTGAATAGTGCTGCAATAAACATGGGTGTACCCGTGTCTCCTTTGTATGCTGACTTCATTTCCTTTGGTTTATATCAGCAGTGGTATAGCTGTATCATGTAATAGTTCTTATTTTTAGTTTATGAGGAAAATATATACATGGTTTTCCAAAGTGGTTGTATTAATTTATATTTCAACCCTTAGTGTATAATGGTTCTTCTTTTTCCACGTTCTCACCAGCACTTTTTTCATACACTTTTTAGCTGTTTTATTTCTTTGTTTGAGAAATAGCTATTTGGGTCATTTGCCTTTTTATTAGATTACGTGTATTTGTTGTTGAATTGTTGGGACTCCTTATAGATTCTGGATATTTATCTTCTGTCAGATGAATAGCTGGAAAATATTTTCTCCCATTCTGTAGATTATCTTTTCACTCCGTTGATTGTTTCCTTTGATGTGCAATTAAAAAAAAAATCGATGTGATCACATTTTTTTCAATTGTTGCTTTTTTTCTCTCTGATTTTGTAGCCTTACCCAGGAAATTGTTGCTATGTCAATATCTTGAAGCATTTTCCCCTAGTAATTTTATAGTTTCAGGTCTTGGATTAAGGCTTTTGATTCATTTTTAGTTTTTTTGTTCAGGGTGAGAGATAAGGGTCTAAATTCAGTCTTCTCCATTTGGATATCTTGTCACAGCACTACTTTCTGAAAAGGCTGTCCTTCTGATGTATATTTTTGGCACTGTTTCCAAAAATCTGTTGACTGAGGACCCACAGATTTATTTCTGAGTTCTTTTTTCTGTTCCATTGATCTGTGCATCTAGGTTTCAGTTGTTGTTATGGTTGCTATTTGTTTGTCTTAAGTTACTGGGAATTGAATACAGAGACACTCTACCATGGAGCTACCTCTCCAGACATGTCAATTAATTTATTTTTTTTATCTTTATTTTTATTTATTTTTATTTTTATAGACTGCAATTCGATTCATTGTACACAAATGGTGTACAACCTTTCCTTTCTATGGTTGTACACCATGTAGATTCACACCATTCGTGTAATCATACATGTACATAGGGTACTGATGTCTGTCTCATTCCACTGTCTTTCTTTCCCACTATTTATGCATTTAGACACAGGGTTTTGTTAAGTTGCCAAGACTGTCCTTGAACTCACAATCCTCTTGCCCCACCCTCTCAAGTTGCTGGGTTTAAAGGCATGTGCCACACTGCACCAGGTGGTGTGTCCATTTGTATGCTAATATCTAGGTGCGTTGGTTACTATAGCTCTTTAGTATATCCTGAATTTAGGGTTATGATGCCTCTTGTGTTGCTCTAAAAGCTCAAGACTGTTTTGACTCTTCAGCGTCTTCTGTGTTTGCACAAGAATTTTAGAATTTTTTCCTAGTGCTATGAGAATGATATTAATATTTTGATTGGGATTGCATTTCATCTGTAAATTGCTTTGTTTAATGTGGCCATTTTAATGAGATTTAATATTATGTAATATTTTAATAATATTAATTCTCCCAATCAACAAATATGGGAGGATTTTCTGCCTTTCAGAGTCCTCAATTTTAGTGTCCTATGTGTATTATAGTTTTGATTATAGAGGTATTCCATTTCCTTAGTTAGGTTTATTCCTAGTTTTTGTTTTCTTTCTTTTCCTTCATTCTCTGTTTCTTTGTTTCTTTCTTTTTGTTCAGGTGTGTTTGTGTCTATTGCAAATGTGTCTATTTCTAATTTCTTCTTCAGAGAGTTCTTACTGGTATAAAGAAAATCTATTTTTTTTAATGTTGCCTTCTTTTCTGAATTTGTCAATTCTAGTGGTCATTTGATGGGGTGGTCAAGTTTTTCCATATGTGGAGTGATGTAATCTACAAACATGTATAGCATTATATACTCCATTCCTGCTCACAGGTCTTTTATTTCTCTCTTATCTAATTAGTGCAAATGAAATTTCTAGTACTATCTTGAGTATGATGATGAGAGTGGACACCCTGTCTTCTTTTCTTAGAGAAATGTTTTCATGTTTTCATAATTCAGTATAACATCAGCTTTGGAATTGTCATACCTAGCCTTTGTTATGTTGAGGTATGATCCTTCATACCTCAGATTCAAAGTTTTTATCATGAAGAGATATTGAATTTTATCAGCATCTCTTGAGATGATCATTTTAATTTTATTTATGTGTTGTATTATGCTTATTCATTTGCATAAGTTGAACTATTCTTGAATACTTGGAATGAAGAATAGCAAAGTATGATAAAATAAAATAGAAATTTAAAAAATCAAAAGTAAAAAGATGGAGAAAGAAGATTAAAAAGTATATATGTAAAAATATCTATATACATAAAAATAAAATATAAAAAAATGAAAAAGGAAACAATCACCTCCTATCCAAGGTGTTCAGAAACACAAATTAGGGCAAATGATCATGGTCTGTGTTGCTATCTTCCTGTCTCCAGATCTTCTTAGGTTTTGCATCCTGGAAGCAAGAGGTTTTTCTGGAATATTTCACCTTCCAGTTCTTTTGGTAGTGAAGCTTGACAGGTGTGGGGGATGTGGAAAATGGGTCATGGCTTCATTTATATTTCTCTCTCATAGAGTTTAAAAGAAATGTTGATTGTCCCTTATGTTTTCTTTGGAGTTCTTTAGCTGTATTCCTAGGGATAGGCCAACAGTGAAGGCATAGCTGATACTTCTTTCTGAAGGAGACATGTGGAATGCAGGCTGCACCAGGCATAATCTCTCTTCAGATCTTTCCAGGTTGTGTACCTGAGCCTTCGTCTAATGCCAAAGGCATGGCAGTTTCCTCCCAATGATTGCATAAGTAGAGTGCAGACTGTAGCTGGTATATATTCTCTCAAGAATTGCCTAGACAAATGAACTACTAAGTTCCACGCAGCGCATGGTGATCCTTCAGGAACCACATGATCTGCACTCTCCTACTCTGTAACCTGGTGTCTTCAGTCATGAACTCTGAGCAAAACTATCCATGATGGGTATTTTCCTATGTTTCCAAAGTCAGGCTCAGAGATTTGCTAGTTCCCACTCTGGGTTAGCATCCTCTGCTCCCCTCCACACCACAGCCAATGTTTTCCATTGCAAAGATCTCTCAGCAGACTTGGGTCAGAGTCTCTTTCCCAAGCCAAGACTCTCATGAGGCTATCTTCTACTCAATTAGTGTAGCGAAGTGTCCAGAGAGGCCCTGAACAGTGAATATGCCAGGATTTCTGATCCCTAGAGCAGTAGTGTAAGACAATAGGGTCTTTCTCAAAATGGTTCTGGGCCATAACATACTGAGAGTTCACTGGGAGGTGTAGTGAAATCTTTCTTTGTAACAAACTTTCTATTGAGACACCAGGTCTTTTAACTCATTTAGGTTGTATAGCTAACGGGTGTAGATTTATTCACCAAGCTGTGACTCTCTTATTTTCACCTTTATTCCCTTGGAAGGAAGTATCCCCCTACCCTGGCACAGTGCCAGACACCTGGTCTGCAACTCTGCTTCTCCTGCTATATTATTATCCCTATATTTTGAGTTTCAGCAGGCAGAGCCTTTCCACTGTTAAATTGCATTTATTACCCACATCTACTCACCACATCACTCACTTGTTACTTTAATTATATCCCATGGAGGAGCATATGAGGGCTGGGTGCCTTTATTTCACCATCTTCTAAGTATCCAAGAACTTAATGTAAAAAGTAGCAGTGATTCCCTGGGTAAGTCCATTTTCCATTACTGCAAGGGAATACCATGGACTGGATAGTTTATAAAGAAAAGAAGTTTCTTTAGTTCTTGGTCTTGAGGAGGTAGTCACCAGGCACTGGCCCTCTGTTTGACATCTGGGGAGAACCTTCTTGTTGGAGGGATCTCTGCAGAGTCCCAAGGTGGCACAGGGCTTCAGATGGTGAAACAGAATGATCTGACTCTGGTCTCTCTTCCTCTTCTTATAAAGATACAGCTATATTCGTTTAGGGCCCCACCATTATGACGTCATTTAACCTTAATTACCTCTCAAAGGTTTCACCTCCAAATGTCATTGTTGGATTAAATTTCCAATCTCTAAATACCTTAAAATGGAGATTAAAATAAACCATGAGTTTTTATGGGCACATTTAAACCATGGAACCTCCCTTTTCTATCTTCTAAAAGTAATTAAATGAAAACTGGTTGGGTATGGTAGCACATAGTTATAATTCCAGTGACTCAGGAGGCTGAGGCAGGAGGACTACAAGTTTGAGGTCAATCAGGGAAACTTAATGAAAACATGTCTCAAAATAAAAAGTAAAAAAAGCCTGGGAATGTAGTTCAGTATTAAGGTGCCCATGTTTTCACTGCCCAGAGTCACAAAAATCCACCCCCGCCCCAAGACAAACAATAACAACAAAACAAAATAAAAGGAAGCAAAACAACCCTTAAACCAACAAATAAGTTCATAATGTTGAATAAAGAGGCTGCTTTCTTAGTAATTGTTATGACAGTAATTTTAGAAAATAAAAAGATGTTTAGAAAAGAGAAACATTTCATATAGAATATTTGGGTTTTCAGGAGAAAAGTAGAATCACTTTTTATGGCCAACTAATTGCAAAGTGTTATTTATACTGTTGTTTATTAAAATGTTGCTTAGCAACTGATAAGTGTTTTTTTATATATCTAAACTTATGTATATTAGTTGAGACTAGATAATGCCATGATAGCATATTATTTCCCAAATCCCTATGACTTACTATAGAAAAAATTATTTCTTACTCATATAACATTTCCATCACAGGTTAATAAAACTTCACCACATTTAGTGACTCAAATACTTAGGATAGGAAAGGTGCACTTGAAATATCTAGGAAAGCTAAGTTACTTGAAATTGTGCAATCTGAGATAAGTAGCCTTGGTGGCTACTGGAGGTTCTTGTATGAGCAGCTATAACTCTGTTCCAAAAGGACATACTTCATATTTACTCACATTTCACTAGCCAGAATCAGTCATCTGATTTTATATAACTAAAACTAAAAACAAGGAAGTGCAATCCTTCCACTTGCTCAGCAGGACAGACTAATGAACATAGATGTACATCTAGATCTATACCATGATGCTCATGATGACATTAGTTAAAAATAGGGTAGAAAGTATCCAATCTGAGTAGCTGTGTTTGGGGGCTGAAAAATGAAGAATCTGGGAATTCAATTTGTTTTTGGATCATGATTTTTAACACAGGCACTTTCTAAACGCAATTCAAAATATTTGTAACACATTGCTATTGTAAATACACAAAAGTTTTGTCTTTAACTATAAACCTTGCAGGAACTATAAACCTTTATACACCTTGAAGAACACAAAAATATGGCCAGGTCTTTTTCCCACTGAAGCATTGTAAAGTAATTATTTTGACAAGTGAATAATGCTTGATGTTTACATGAAATTACTGTCATTATTATTCTAATAATCTTTCTATAATCATTTTGGATGGAAATGATTTATGATGTTTGAAACAAAATAAGATTGCTGTATGGGGAATATTTAAGTTATAGATAACCCATTAGAAACAACTACAATGAAAAGAGGCTTCAATTAAACTAGGGACTTTTAGCAATGGCCTACAGAAAAAAACTGAGCAACAGAGAAATGTTGCTAAGCAAATTAAACAGACTCAAAATATATCAGACTTTAATACCACTGAGTCTCAATGTAATTCAATATAATTCAAATATTAGATGCATTTTTCAATGTCATGAGAATAAAGCAAATAGCCCCTTAATTTTCCACATGCAGAAAAACATTTAATAGTTAAAATAATTTAATTTGACATATTTTTATATTTATTTCAAATTCATAAACATAATTTTGATGATGAAATACTTAAAATTTATACTCTGTTGCATTTCATACAAAAAATAGTCTTCACCTAAGAAACAAGCAGTATGCAAAACAGATCCATTTTCAAATTAAAAATTTAGTTTTATAGGGAAATTTTTTTAACTAGTTCACTCTAATTTTCACTGCAATGTTAGTTTTGCTGTCATGAAGTCTCTTCTACATGTTAAGAGATTTTCTTAGATAAATACATTTGTTTGAATATATGATCTCTAATATTTCAACCTAATATTTTTGGAATGAAATGAACTGCTCTTCCCACCCATTTGCCCCTGCAGGTCTGAGTAGAAAGAATGTTGCTGGTGTTTATGGAGAGTGGGTTTCACAAGTGTCTTGTTGCCCATATTCTAATTGGCTGGAGAATATAAAGATCCTGCATGCATAAGTCTGTGAAAGGACCATGGATGAGAGGTGCTGACTTGGGGCATTATCTTTTTATGCCTGAAACCCTCCAGCATCACATTAAGTTGCCAAGAACTATCAAAACCATTCAGCAGTCCTAAGCAACAGCACGGTGACTGACTATTGCAGCTGTGACACTGGTTGGTCACATCGTCAGAGATTTGACCAGAAAGATTACAATAAAGACAATTTCTTTAGAAAATATATTATTCAAACATTGATTTATTAAAGTACTGTTTGGTTTCTACCTTGTGTATAATCTCTTTAATATTTGAGACAATCCAGGTCACTCATATATTGTAATAAGATTGTTATAATCCATATCTCTAAAGGTTTAAGAGATTGTGATCCTGGAATTGCTGTAATAATTAATTTTATGTGTTAAACTGACTATATACCATGTATGTTCCCCCCAAAATTAAGTCTCTAAAGTCACCTAAGAAGACCACTAGCTTGTTCTTTGGTATGTGATTACCAAACAAATGATAAAGAGCTGGGCAAGGTGGCACCTGTAATCCCACTGACTCCACAGGCTAAAATAGGAAGATCCCAAAATCAAGGGCAGTCTCAGCAACTTAACAATGGCCCTAAGCAAATTAGTGAGACCCTGTCTCAAAATTTAAAAAAAAATTTAAAAATAAGGCCTGGGAGTATAGCTCAATGGTAAAATGCCCATGGGGATATATTAAGTATATTTAAAATTTTATGTTAATATGTTTTATAGTCATAAAACTTCTAGCTAGAGAAACTTTTTGTCTCTAGGGTTAGCCAATTCTTGGACATTAGCCTAGCCAATAGTATGCCCTTGTAATGGATATATTATTATAATAATATATTATATATAGGGCACACTATATGACCAGGGCACACTCCCAATGACCTGCTTTGTCCATCTTCTAAAGTTCCCATCAACTGGTCAGGTGTGGTGGTACATGCCTATAACAGAGACCTGGTATTGAGGCAGGAGGATCGCAAGTTGCAGGCTACCCTCAGCAATTTAGCAAGACTCTCAGCAATACTCTGAGACCCTGCCTCAAAATAAAACAAAACAAAATAATAATAATAATAATAATAATAATAATAATAATAATGATTTAGTCAACTTTTTCGCTGCTGTGACTAAAAGGATCTGACCAGCACAATTGTAGAGGAGAAAAGGTTTATTTGAGGGCTCACAATATCAGAGGTCTTAGTCCATAGAAGCCTGACTCCATTCCTTGGGGCTCAAGATGAGGCAGAACATCATGGTGGAAGAGCATGGCAGAGAGTAGCAGCTTGCATCCTAAGCCCATTGTGCACTTTCTTATAAAATTGAGTTTGGCAAAGAACCAGCTAACTCAATTTAGTTAGAAGTCCCCATACTGAAAATTTTATTATGTTCAACATCTGTTCAGATTCCTCAATGTTCAACATCTGTTCAGATTCCTCATCCTCCATCATGTGGTGTTGATCACACTGGTTTGTTTTTATGAAGAGTCTCATAACCATGAGGTTGGTTCAGCCAGAATTTTCCTGTTTCCTAATGGCTCTTAAATTTTTTATCTACTGACTCCTGATCTTGATCTTTTGCTATGATTATTTCCACTTGGTCACATTGTATTCAGAGTTGATCTCAGTCTCTTTCTTATTGAGAAATCTCATTGATGGTGGTCCCTAAACCCAAGACAGTGATACTGAATAAAGTTTTCCTTATCATGCTTCAACAGGTAGCACCACATATTTTATCTTCAACATATATGTGAATATAATTTTTTTGTGTATGTTGTTTTTACTGAGTCTCTCCTATGCTTCTTCTAATGGCCATCGCTGGCTGACCATATATTAAAAGACTACAAAACAGGTTGATTATGTTTAATTGATTTCGTTGAAAGTAGTGATTGAAATATTAGACACAAAATAATGTCAATAAATCTTGGAATATGTATTTTAATAAAATACTCCACTAACCCATGATTTTCCACAGAACATTTGGAACAAATTTGAGATGAAATATAACTATGATTGTGGGAATGGTAAACCATAGTTACAAGCCCTGTGCAATTTTCTCAGAAAAATAATGCTTAACAATTTTTGACAGTGATTAAAATCATGACTTTAAAATCAAATTTATTCTAACAAACACTGAGGAAAGTAGTTATACCAAGAAATTATGCTAGATCTATGTACAAATATACTACAATGAAGCCTGCATATATATGTATATATATTTCACTAATTAATAATAATAATCATAATAATAATAATAATAGAAGGGAGATCAATAAAGTAGAGCAAGCAGATCAGAAGGGAGGAGGTGAGGGAAATGGAAGGTGTTGGGAAATGAGGTTGATTCACTTATGTGCATTTATTAATATGGCATAATGAATCCTATTTTTATATTTTTATATTGCACTAATAAAATCTTTAAAAAATTAAAAGAAAGAATAATAAGATAAATGAAACATACATAATAAATATACATGTATTACTGAATATAGAAAAAATTAAGTTAGAGAAGTTCTCATAGCTCTACCAAGATCACAAGTTTTTGTGTCTTAGGAATTAAAAATAACTACCACCTCACTTAATTCTTAGAAAACTTGCTTTGGAATTCTCTATGTAACATAGTTTTATTCCATGGAATGATAATTATCCTAAGAAAAATTTTTTTAAAAAGTCAGATAAATTAGATTTTTATCTGGGAAATAAAATTGAAGGACAGATCTGAACCTATCAAACTCTCATGACCACTGAATCCATAAGTCATTCCACAAGAAAATCCCATAAAGTTACACTTTATAGAAAGACAAATCTTTTTAATTTGACCCCTAATGTCCTATTTTGTTTATTTAATTATTTAAGTTAAAACTTATGTGTGGAATAAAAAAGTGCTAAAATGCTTGGTAATTGAGGACTATATGAAATGGTCCAGGATCATTTTAAAATCTTCTGATGAAATCTACATATTTGGATATGTTCTATCTATATACTATTAATAATTTTAGCAGTACAAAACATGACTGATAAATTCTCTCTGTGTCTAACTGACACAGCCTCAAGTGACATTTTCTGAAAATGTACTCTAGATATGTCTGAAAAGATGTCTTTGATATGGCATCTAGCACTAACATGCTAACTGTAGACTTATGGCTTAGAAGGTCAAAGGCTCAAATACATTTCTAGGGGAGGCAAGATCTCAAAATGACAAGAATGGTTTAATTCCTTACTGATGTTTTTATCTTGACCCCTTTTAAATTCTTTTTGTACATTCTCATTTCTGAAACCAATCATTGGAATTCATCTGTTCCTCAGTAGGAACTTATCACTCCTTGTTTCTTACTCCTATTAATTAAATAGAAATAAAGATACTCTACTTCAAACCTAAAAAAAAAAATTAAGGACATAAGTGATCTTCTGACTGTAGGAGATTTCCTCACATATTCCACATAACAAATATATACATTTACATACTACCTTATCCCCTCCATTGCAAAACCTACAGAGAGAATTACTCCGTTTTTATGAGCATGTAATCTTGAAACCAACTAAACAAACAACAACAACAACAAAGTGCTCTGCAGGCTAAGACAGGAAGCTGTAACTTCAAGGCCAGCACAGATAACTCAGTGAGACCCTTTCTCAAAGTGAAAATTTAAAAGCCTGGGAATGCTGGCTCAGTGGGAGAGCAATTTACCTAGCCTGCATGAGACCCTGGTTTCAATCTCCTGTGCTGCAAAACAATAGATGCATAAAAAAGAATAAAAATTAAATGAAAGAATACAAGGAAGGAAGAAAGAACAACTCTTTTGAGAAGACAAGAAAATACCCCAGCTGATGGTAGGTACTTTTAGAAACTAAATTAAGCCATGACTTTACAACAACTAGTCGCCTACTTTATCAGGAGAGTTGTTATCATTGAAGAAAAGGATTTTTTTTTCCTTTTGAGACTACTCATGGATTTAGATAAGAACTCATAGACTAGAATATGAATTTGAAAACTGAAATAGCTGAATTTCTCCACACACGAGATTTGGAAGAATCAAAATTTTGAAAGGACCGTGGGAGAGAAGGCATGAAGATGAGTCTGACAAACGAGTTACAATATCATAATCTGAAGAGTAGATGCAAAGACAGGGATTTAAAAATCAAGAACAGGGATATTTACTATTTTATGTTAAAGTCAATCAGTTATACATTTAAAATGTTCAATGAAGCCATAATGTCTGTGAGATACTCATGAATTCTGGGAATTCTTTGGAGGGACAACAAAAACAAAAATTCTAGACTGCATATTGCTTGGATTTAGTACAATAAGAAAAATAAATAAGTAAATTATGTAACATTTTAGACAATGAGATGTGTAAGAAGGAAAAAAGTAGGAAGAGGAATAATAACTGCTTATACACATAAATAATTTGAAATTGCAATGCCTCAGTATCTGCAGGAAATTGTTTTCAGGATTCCCCCATAAACACTAAAACCTGCATTCAGTTTCTAATATAAAATGGCATTGTAGTTTGCATATTACTTATGTACATTCTCCTGTATACTTTAAATCATCTCTACGTTACTTGTAATACTGAACACAATGTAAAGACCAGGGAAATAGATGCATTACTTAGGGAATAATGAGAGGGGATGTTTTTACATGTTCAGTATAGATGAGATTCAAAAATATATTTTTGATCCTATGTAGTTGAATCAGCAGATACAAATCCTGTAGCGATGTAGGGCTGGATGTATAAGTTGTACGGTAAGTGAAAGCCATACAGAGAAGCTGACCCAAAGAAATGAGAGTCCACTATGTTGATATGATCAGGAAAAAATATATACAACATTTGAGCAGAGCAAAGAGTAATTGTAAAGGTTGTGAGTTGGTTAAGTGCCCTAGAGTTAAAGAAAAAAAAAAAAGAACCAAAAAACACAAGGACAGCATGGTTATTGAAAAAAAAAAGATGGCAATTAAATATGGTATCACATTAATCAGGGTGTAAGGGGATTATATAGGCCTGGTACATTACATGTGAGTGAGATAGAAATTTACTGAGAAGTTTTGAGTAAAGGGATGTAATAATCTGAGTCATATTTTCGCAAAATTTTTCCTGGTGTTATGCTGAGAAAAGTGTCATTTAAAAAGGGTAGAAGTAGAAAGACCTGTTGGGAGAGATTTACAAATGTTCTAGGAAAAATATGATAGTAACTTGGACCACAGTAATGAGATTAGAGGCAGTGTGAATTGTGATCATATACTATGTATTTTTGCAAGGGGGCTTCAGATGCAGTATGAAAAAAACACAGAAGTCAAAGATTATTTCAGAAATTTTGACCTGAAAGTGCTAAAATAAAGAACTTCGTTTCAACTGAAACGAAGAAAACCAAGTCAGGAGCAGATTGGAGGCAAGTTCAGTCTAGGAGATTAAGGTTTTGAATGACTCCTAAAATATGTTTATTTTGCAATTAGGAATATGATTTTAGATTTCAAGGAAGAAGTCAGAATGGAAATGTAAAATCAGCAGTCGTCAATCTATGAGACCAGTGATCAATTAGGATATTAGTGAAAGGAGAGAAGGTCCAGCATTTAAGCCTTGAGACACTCAAACATTAAATTGTGGAGATGAAGAATTCATAAAGAAGTCAGAGAAGTAATAGTCAGTCCATGAAAGAACACCAATGAATTCAAGTCCACAACACATTTCAGGGAGGTGAGAGTAACAAAGTGTATGAAATTCTTCTAAAACATTAAGATGGAGGATCTACCTTATATTTAGGAATGTGATGGTAGCTGATAAACTTGGTAAGAAAGTGTGCTAAAGCAGTGGAAAAGAGAGCTTGGTAGGCATCCATTTAACAGAAAATGGGAAGAGAGGAATTGGAGATAAATATCAGCAACTCTTTCATGGAATTTAGCTGGGAAGGGGAGGGGTTATGGTGGCATTAAGAAAAATACATCAATTGAGATATAACTTAGGGAAAGAAGCACAATCTTAAAAGCAAAAATGGATTTATTTATTTATTTATTTGCGGTGCTGGGGATTGAACCCAGGGCCTTGTGCTTGCAAGGCAAGCACTCTACCACCTGAGCTATATCCCCAGCCCTGGATTTATTTTTATAAGTGTATGTAGTAGCAAAGCTACTACTCAGAAAATACATTAAGTACATATTAATATGCACAAGGGATCTCCTTGCACCCCCTCTCTAGTCATCACCATGCCATGGCAAAACCACTATTCTGACTCCTTTCACTCTGGATTATCTTTTCTTGTATTTGAACTTTATGTAAAGGGAGTGTTAGAACATATTTTCTTCAGTTCCTTACTTTTTTCTTTTGTAGACATCTATAAATACAGATATGTTATTAAGGAAATGTTTATTCATTTTCATTGAGAAGCATCACAACAAATTATTATGTTTTGTGATCGTACCTCAAGTTCTGCTACTGATGAGTATTTGAGTTACGTCCAATTTGGAATTACTATTAGAATAACTACCATGAACATTCTTGCACATTTCTTTTCATGAACATCGTACTGGTTAATCTTAAGTGTCAACTAAGCTAAAAGGTACCCACATAGCTGGTAAAACATTACTTCTCATTATTTCTAGGAGACTATTCTGGAAGAGATTGATATTTTAATCAGGAGACATAGTTAAAAAAATAATAGCATCCATCTTTCCCAATGCAGATGATTATTTAATCCTTTGAAAATCTGAACAGAGTAAAAAGGTAGAAGAAGTGTTCACTCTCTTCTTGAGCTGGGATATCCTTCATCTGTCCTTGAACATCAGAGCTCCAGATTATGTCCTGCTAATATCTTCTCTACTCTTCAGATTTTATTTTAACTTCCTTTAATATTTTTTTGAGGAAATGTTGTATTCTCAAAGTTATTAAGCCTAATTTATCAATTTTTATAAATTTTTCAAAGTACATACTTTAATTGATTTCTCTGTTTTGCTGTTTTACTTTTTATTGATGTATTCCTTTAATTTCCATTGTTCTTACTCTCTTTTTTTTCTGCCTTCTGTAGTTCTTGGATTATTTATTTTGATCCTTTACCTAAAAGCTTATATCATTAATTTTAAACAATTCTTCTTTTCTGATGCGAGCAGTTAAAGCTACAAATTCTCTCTTAGGATTCATTCAACTGCACTCCATGAGTTTTGATATGGTTTTCATTGCTGTTCTGTATTTTCTAATATTAATTCTGAATTTCCCTATATATGACATATAGAAGAATGTCCTTTGATACTCGAATATTTTCTAGAAAATTACCTGTTATAGAACTGTAATTAAACTCCACAGTGGTCACAGAACATGCCCTGGATAAGTTCAATTATTTGAAAATAGTCAAAACTCTGTTTGTAGCCCCTATATAATCTATTTTCACAAATATCCGTAAAATGAGAGGTTACCTCCACTTTAGATGCATGTCAACTTCAATATTTCTTATTCTTTATTCAACCTTTGAAATTTCTGGTAGATCATCTAGATTTACTGTGACTGTTCTCTTCTGATCATCTTAGAAGTTTACCCTATGCATGCATAACGTAAGCGCCAGCCAAGGACCTGATAGGAATACTTAGCTCTGTGGGACTGCTTTTGTGTAAATCCCTACCCCATAGATTCTCACTCCACAGCATGTTCAAATCACCAAAGCAGCTCTTATATCTAGTCTTTTTTTCTTCCACCCAGAAAGACAATTTTTGATTTGAAAGGTATGTGGGTACTCAAATACTTTTTTGTCTCTTTCATTATTTGGAAAATACTGTCCTGGGGAAATCCAGGAGATTAAAAAAAGAAATCACTTCCTTTCTTTCTATTTATTTATTTTTTCTTGCTTCAGTGATTTCATGTTGCCCAGTTATTATCCAATTCCTGTAAGCAGTTGCTTCTATATTAGCCAAAATTTTAAAATAATAACAAAAAAAAAGTAAGTATAGTTCCAGCTATTCTGTAAAAGTTATTACTGAAAATATTTGGAAATTTTTTAGGGTGGGAAAATAATAGGCCATGTATACACATGGAGGAACCCTCCAGTGAAGTCATAAGTAACAATGATGGAGGAGGAAGTGAAAGTTTTCTGGAGCAAACTGAATAAGTGAGGAATATCACAACATACTGTGTAGGTAACGTGGTTGGTCTTAGCTTTGAGAAAGAAGATTTCAAAAAGAATAAAAGGAAAGAAGTAGATAAATGAGTTTGTGGAAGACAGTCAACTATGAAATAAGAAGTGATGTGATCAGTTTTATATAATAGGAAGGGATACACTGAATTTTGATGAAAGAGAAGAAACTATGAAATAACCAAGTAGGACAGTGGAATTAAGAATGCCCAGCTCCAGTGCAATATGATTGCCAACAAATTAAGGGCCTAATTGAAGTAATTGATTATAAATTTCAGATGAAGGCAATGCAATGTCTTTTGCATTTATGTTGAGTTCTATAAGTACATAAAAAAGAGATGGTAGATTTTTAGGTTTAACAAAGACTATGATTGACACAGTGAGTACTATGAAGTCAGAAAAGATTTGAGTGCTTTTTGGAGGGTGTGATATAAGGTGGGTAAGGAGGAACATAAAAGTGTAAAATTGGTCAGGGACAGGGAAAATCAGATGGGATCCAAGGATCAAAGAAGAGCCATGATTATTTTGAGCATAGTTTAGTTGGGGGTTTTAGAAGGAATGAGCTGGAAAACAGGGTATAATTATCAGAGAATATGGTACTTAAAATCACAATAATATAAACATCTACATATTGTTTTTCCTCTCATGATATTTTTTTAGAAGGTTGGTACACAATTGGTATACACAATTTAAATAGGGTCCGTGTGTGTGTATGTGTGTGTGTGTGTGTGTGTGTGTGTGTTAAAAATTGAAGGGACAAATTTTGTAGTTGCATAAATATGGTAGAGAATAAGAAAACCCCAAATGTAATGACATATGATTGCTAAATTGAACTAATTAAGCAGAAGCAGGATTTATGAGCCATACATGATTATAAGAACATATGGCTCTTGGGAATTTTCAGAAATCCTGTGGAGGGCAATGCATTTCTCAATATCACTGTAATGAAACTTTAAGGACATTTTGTTTCTAGCTAAAAAAGCATTAATCTAGCTGATATTTGGGATACATTTGAAATTTCCAACTGATCTATCACAGTGAGTCCCAGTCCCAGTCAATAAAACCCAGAAGACAAACATAGTTATAATGTGAGCAGAGCCTTAAAATAGTAATTACATCATGAAATCATGCTTTTTAAACATTCCATGAGAAGTTAGGTTACCTTTGTCTACTGTTCTGCATGTCTTCACTTCCCCAGAACATAAAATCAGAACTGAGTAACATTAATCAGAGTTATCATTAAAACATTTAAATCTGGCAAACTTGAATATATTTTCAAAATTTCACTTTAATTAAAGACTTTTATTAAGTTTTGAATTATTTTTCTTAATTATAATGAATAAATTAGGATATTATTTGTGTAGTACTAAATATCAGAGAAAATATAGACATCCTGATTATAAGAAACATAAAGGAATCAAATTTTCAACCTGAAATATAATATTTAAATATAAAATTTAAAATTAAATTAAAATTAAATTTAAAATGTAAAATATCAAATTTCTGTAGCATAAGATCCAATACAAATAAAAGAACAAATAATACACTGAAATGATATGTGCAACTCATACAGCAGGCAGAGCAGCATCACTAATACCATGAGTTTCTAAAAATTGATGAGATAAAAGCATCTCACTTTATAAAAATAAGCAATTTAATAATTATAGCAATTGAACATGTGTGTGAAATTGCAATTTTGATTTTTGATGAATCACATGATGGTTAGCATTGCTTCATATGTGTCTCCTTTCATGAAAAATGCTTAATAATGACTTGTCCATGGTACATTTGTGTTGTGCTGTTCTTACTAATTTGAAGAATGAATTTTATGTAGATTGATAATATTTTTGAATTGTGTATCATGAAAATTTACTCCCAGTGGTATGTCATCTTTTAATTTTCTTCAGTATATTTCTGGTTGGCAGGGGTGAGAGTAGAATGGAGGAACTTTAGATTATGTAGAGGGAAATGAGAGGGGGAGGAGGCAGGGTATGAAAAATGGTGGAATTAGACAGATATCATTACCCTATGTACATGTATGATTACATGAATGGTATGAATGTACATCATGCACGACCATAGAAATGAAAATTTGTACCCCATACGTGTACAATGAATCAAAAAAAATTAAAAATTCAATCCATCTTTCTTCATGTGGATGATTTTTTTCACTTCTATTTGTTGAAAAGACTTTACATTTTTCATCTAGCTGACATATTATTATAGTACCATAAATGCATATGCCTTTCGTTCTATTTTGTGGATCAGTTATAGATCCCTGTATCTTACCATACTCTCTTAATTAGAATAGTTTCATATCGGATATTGACATATGGTAGGAGAATCTTGAACTCCCTAATCATTTTTAGAAGTATGGTAGCTAACCAAGGAAAACTCTAATGCCTATTAAAAAATACATGAAAAGAATATCCATTGTAGCACTATCCATAATAAGAAAACCTGAGAAATAACAAAATGTGCAACAATTGATGAAAGAAGATGCAGTCAATGAACTGCTTATAGTCATCAGAATGAATGAATTAGCAATATAGACAGAGTGAGGTTAATTGTATGTGTCAACTTGCCAACTTAGGTTGGGTATGGTACCCTGTGTGGTCAAATACCAGTCTGTGCCGGTGGTTTACTATGAAAGTGGTTTGTAGGTGTGGTTCATATTTACAATCAGTTTACATTAGTAAAGCAGCTTACTATCTGTAGTATAGGTGGGTCTCATCCAATCAGTTAAAGTTCTTATGAGCAATCGCTGAAGTTTCCCAGAAAAGGAATTTTGCGTAGACTGTAGCATCAACATTGTACTTGAATTTTCCGCCTGCTGACCTGCCCTGTACATTTTTAGATTTTACGTTGTAGCAACAACTCTCATCTGAATTTCTCTCCTCTGAATTTCTCTATCCATAGAGATTCCAGATTTGCCTACCCTGCCCAGTCACACGATCAAATTCATTGAAATACATTCTTTCTTAATCTATGTTGAGTTGGTTGTTTCTCTGAAGAATACTGAGTATAATGAATAGTAGATGCATGTATGAAAAAAGGAAAAAATGATGATTCATAAAAGAAGTGCAAATGATTGACTAATTTGGGAAAGGCTACCTAAGTAGTGATTTAAAAATAACCCTAATAAATCCGCAAAGGAAAAAAAACATTATTTCATACATTCACAGGGCAAAAATAAAATCAGATTAAATATAATGATCAGTATCATTTAATAGGATTATGAAATAAGGATAATAGAGAAAAGAAACATTTCCCTACCTTGGTATGGATGATGTGAGTTACTACAATTTCATTGGACATGACTGAATTTTTTTATTTGAATTTTTTTGCTGGTAAATGTGTTAATATTAGAAACCAGCTAATCTTTTAAACTAAGTATCAACTTTCTGAAAAAATCTGTTGAAAAAGTTTACAACAGAATGATTAGTTAAACTATATCAACATCTATGCTATGATATAGGCTGTTAAAAAAATCTAAAAAGTGGTGGTTAAGTCTTCAGGGAAGTGGTAGCAAGAGCTTTTATGATTTTTATAGGGCTGTATATTTGGAACAAGTAGTATTAAGAATTGAAATGTAAGATTAATGAGAATTATATACAGAATTACTAAACTATATAAATTGAATATTTAAAGAAATACAGTCATTTAATTATCTTAATTTATTATTGAAGAATATGTTAAAATAAATTCTGATTATTTTTCCTATCAATAAAGCCCTAAAAACATTGCCTTCTCAAATGTATAGTTATCTTTTCTGCTTTTATTTCTTTCTTCTTACATTATTTAAAAGTTGTTAGTCTCTTTAAACATTCCATTTTTCTTTTTTGTTGTTCCTTTTAGAATATAACAGTCCATGAATTGAGGAGGAAGAAGCAGAAATAAGATGAAAAAATATATTTTGCTCAGGCCGGATGACACAGCAGCAAATGTGCCCCTTATCCTTCAGATGTGTTCTGTCTTCTTTAAATCAACACAAACATTTGAAGCTTTCCTGATTTTGTGATTCCAGAGCTCTTTCATCTAAATGCAGAGTCCTTTGGCTGTACCTATTTGAATAATATTTAGAGAAATATTTATGCATAAATATTTAGATAAGTACTTGACCAGAAAATACTTTCTTTTTAAAAGGTTGTTTTAAACTTTTTTCAAAAATAACCTCCCTTGATGGCCATTTTACATATTTTAATAAACATTTCAATAATTTAGAAATATTTTTATTTTTATGCTAAAGCTTTATTGTCAGGTTTACTTTTAGTGACTAAAATAAAATAAAAAGATATGATGTTTAAAGAATAAATCTTTGAAAATGGAAAACATGAAAAAGATCATTACATTTGTTTAAGTGCTGAAAGTTACAAAATATTTTATAAATTGAGGTTAGGACGCACCAAACATACATACTTCAATCTTAAACAACTTTAGGAGAATTGAGACATATGTAATATCACTAAATGAAACATCTCTATTGTTTAATTAGTAACAGATAAAACAATATATTTTGTAATATCTGCTTAGAACACAGTTTTGCCCAAATATGTTCCTTCCTATGAAAATGTTTATTATAAAGACAATGATATTGTTGAATAAATATTTTAAATGAAGAAATATAAATGATGCATTTTAGATGTCAAACTTTACCATTTAGATGAGGCAACCACTGAGTTCTTACTAGAATAAATTACAAGACAAAAAATTACAAATAAGAAAATATAATGGAAACATTTCGTAAAGAGCTGAAACATTGCTGCTTTTGACTGACAGCAAGAGAGGGAAATTATCCAGTAACAGGTATGTTCCTGCACTAGAATTTAAGGGAATTGTGTCTCTTTTACCTTTGTGTCTGAATAATCTTATGGACAGTAGGCTATGCATAGTTTTCCCACCTTATCCTTAAATCTCTAGATTCTTCCTCAATAGTACAAAATCAAATTTAAAGACATATATGTGTGTGTGTATGTCTGTGTTTATATGAAAGAGATTAACTTTATAATGATTATAAAATGAAAGGCATTTTTGAGCAATATAAACCCAAAGCATTATGAACATTTATAAGCCTGGTTTTTTTTTCATTTGATACTTTTTCTCCCCTAGAGATACCCAGTTGTAGGAGATTGAGCAATTAGACTCATTGTTAAGTAAGTCCATGGCTGATTTTACTTTACAGGAAAAGCTATTTTCTGTGCTTTGTTTCAATTTGATAATCTAGAGTCAGAGGTATAAGATGCTATGAAATTTTATGGTAAAGGTCACAGACTAACATTTTATGAAATTAAACCAATCGTTCAAATGGGGAAAAGCAGGTTTGCCTGCAAATAGCTTTGTCTTCCTGCAACCCTCCTGAGGATTTGTTCATGCTGACTCCTTCTCTTAACGTGTAACACAATCGCCAATTAATGTCAGATTACTGGAGCCATCACCCTACCAACTGCATTAACCTTATGTACTGGTTCAAGGAAAATGCAATTATTCTCCTTCTACACTAATCACTAATTTCAAAGTTATTATTAACTAATTTAATCTTTAAATTGGAATAACCTATCAAGCTACATATTAAATTCATTGCCCAAAGAAGAATATATGGATATATATGTTAAAACCAAAGCAAGTGGGAAGTAGAATTTTTCTTAAATTTAGAGAAAGCAGAGAAATCATGCTTTTAACCTTGTCCAGGTCAGAAACATTGGAAGAAAAAAAAAAAAAAAGACATTACTCGTGTCACTGAAGACTAGGAGTAATTTTTCTAATTTTCTGGCATATTAATGACCAACAATGAGTGAACCTCTTAAGTACCTCATTTATTGTCTTAAATATGAAAATGTTTTAGAGATTAGAGAGGAAATTGTTTGAATTAATTAACTGAACTGGCACTCAAGGGATCTACTACAAGATTTTTAGACAAAAGCTGGGAATTTACAATAATGACATTTCTTTCATGGTTAGAAAATATAGCACCAGTGGGATTTGGAGGCACTCTTAACATTTTAGCTGATGTCTGTGGAGGGCTTAAGAACCCTCTGAAACCATTTATTTTATTCATTGGAGGCTTCTCTCAATTACAGTATAAAAGGCATCACATTAAAATAGCCATGAGGCCCACAAATTTCATCATATAAGTGGAATCGAATAACTGACACAATGAAAATCCAGAATGCAAATGGAAGCCATTAAAGTAATAGCATCATTCTAAAATATTCTCTTTGTAGGAAAGGTAATGTGTAGAAAGATAAAAACAGAGCAGTGTTGTACATGGTTAGCTTAATCACGTTTTCATTTCTCTTGTGAGTTATCAGTTGCAAATGAGACTCCCCTGTGCTTAAGAATCCATCCATATGCTGGTTCTTCCTGTTGGCATGATGAAAGAATTTGAAAAGCATTTTGGCTTAACCTGGATTATGGAAACACCCCAAAATGTGAGCTTCAAGGTTAGTGTAGCATCCATTTACTGACTTATTTAATTAGCCCTCTACTATTTCTCTCTCCATTCCTACATTCAGCTGTTTTTCTATGCACCAATCATCTACCCCCCATTTTTGTCTAGACTGATCCCTATATGCCATACAAAACACACTTGATAACCACATTCGTACTAGAAAGTAGTTTATTTAGAGATATCAAATATTAAGGTATCTCTAAATACCTTAGGGTATTGGCATGATGGGACTTATGGGACTCAATTTGGCAAACAATACTTGAGCATGTTTGACATGTTGGTTCCCTCCATGAAATGATAACTTTATTATCTTTCTTTAAACATAAAAATTTAAAGTCCAAAGTGAGTTAGGACCCAAACATCATTTTTCTAGTATTAACTTTCTTTGTGTGTGCTATTCTGGAGATTGAACCCAAGGCCTTGTGTATGGTAGGCAAGCACTCTACCACCTGAGCTATATCCATTTTAAGGGGACCTATTGACCTAAATTTCACAAATTTCAATGGGGAAGTACTGTCATATATGCATACCCATGGTAGCGTCAACACAAAACAGTGGAGATATCTATCATGCCAAATTTGCCCCATGAACCTTCATGATTCCTCTATCCTCTTTTCTTGCAATATTTTCTGATTATCATTATTAACACTTATTAACTTTACAAATTGGTGGAATTCTCTTTGGTATTTCCATATATACATCCATTGTATATTGAACACACCTATCCATCATTTTTTCCCCCTCTTTCCACACTTCCCTCTGGCACCCTTCCCAGTCCCTAATACTCTCTCCCTTCCTTTAAGATCTCTGTTTTTTCTTTTTTTTTTTTTAAGTTTCCACATATGAGACAAAACATGTGATATTTGTCTTTCTGGGTCTGGCTTATTTTGCTTAATAAAATATCTTCCAGTTTCATCCCTTTTCCTGCAAATGAAATGTTTCATTCTTCTTTATAGCTGAATAATACTCCATTGTTTCTACATACCATATTTTCTTTATCTGGACATCTGTTGGCAGGTATGTAGACTGATTTCACACATCAGCTATTGTGACAAGTACTTTAAAAACATGGATATGTAGTTATCTCTTTTGTATACTGATTTCATTTCTTTAATATATTTACTGGAGAGTGGGATAGCTGGGTCATATGGTAGTTCTATTTTAGATTTTTGAGAAAACTTCTAACTGTTTTCCATAGTAGCTGCACTAATTTAGGTTTCTACCAATAGTGGAAAAACTTCCTTTTTCTCCACATTCTTGTTAACTCACTATTGATTGATTGATTGATTGATAATAGCCCTTCTAACTGCAATAAGATGGAATCCAACTATAGTTTGAATTTGCATATCACTGACAGCTAAAGATATTGAGTATGTATTTATTTATTTATTTATTTATTTATTTATTTATTATTTATATATATAGTGCTGGGGATTTTAAACCAGGGCCTCCAATACGCTAGGCAAGCGATCTACTGCATGCATATAATTGAGCATTTATAGTTCTTAAGAAATGTCCATTCAGATTATTTTCATATTCTTAATTGGATTACCTGTTTTTTGTTAAGTGTTTTTGAGTTCTTTAGTAAGTATAGATATTAATCCTGTAAGATGAATAGCTGATAAATATTTTCTCCTATCCTGTAACCTGTTTCTTCATCTGTTGATTGTTTCTTTTGCTGTGTAGAAGCTTTTGAATTTGGTGCAATTCCGTTTGTCAATTCTTGCTTTTTTAAATTTTTATTATTTGTATTGGGAATTGAACCTAGGGTACTTAACCATTGAGCAACATCCCAGCCCTTTTTTAATATTTTATTTAGAGACAGGGTCTCACTAAGTTGCTTAGAGTCTCGATAAGTTGCTGAGGCTGGTGTGAATTTACAATCCTCTTGCCTCAGTCTCCAGAGTCACTGGGATTATAGTTGTGCACCAGAATACCCAGCTAATTCTTGCTTTTTGTTTCCTGTGCTTTTGGATCATTACCTAGGAAATCATTATCTGTGCATATCCTGAAGGGTTTCTCCTATGTCCTTCTTTTGTACTTTCAGAGTTTCAGTATTACATTAAGGCCTTTAACCTATTTTGAGTTTATTTTTTTGGACAAAGTGAGAGACAAGGGTCTAGTTTCAGTCTTCTACCTGTGGATATTTAGTCTTTCCAGCACTAATTATTGAATGCATATTTTTTGCTACTTTGTGAAGAATCAGTTGGCTCTAGATGTGTAGGGTTTATTTCCAGGTTGTCTATTCTATTCAGTTTATTTTCATGTCATTTTTATGCAAACACCATGCTGTTTTTTTGCTATGGATTTTTAGTATATCTTGAAATCAGGTAGGATGATGCCTTCAGCTTTATTCTTTTTGCTCATGATTCCCTTGGCTATTAAGGATATTTTTGTGCTCCCATATGAACCTCAGAGTTGTTTTTTTCCTACTTCTGGGAAGAAAGTCATTGGTATTATAATGGTAATTGCATTGAATCTGTAGCTCACTTTGGGTGGTATGGCTATTTTAATAGCATTGATTATTCTAATCCATGCACCTGATAAGTCTTTACACTCTTAGTTACTTCTTCGATTTATTTCCTCAGTGTTTCTTTCTTCTTGTAAAGTTCTTTCTTATCCTTAGCAATTTGTGTGTGTGCAAGTGCGTGTTTGTGTGTGTGTGTGCACTGTCAGTGGTATTGCTTTCATAATTTCTGAGTAAATTTATTACTGTTGTATAGAAAAGCTACTGATTTTCACATGTTGATTTTGTATTTTATTTATCAACTCAAATAGTCACATGATGCAGTCTTTTTATTTTTTTCCATGTATAGAATTGTATCATCAGCAAACAGTGATAATTTGACATCCTTCTTTATTATTTTTAAGTTTCTATTTCTTTCTCTTGCCTAGTTGCTCTGGCTAAAATCTCAAGTACTATATTTAATATGTAGTAGCATTCCTGATCTCAAAGGAAACACTTTTCAGTGTTTCTGCATTTAATATGATATTGGCTAAGGATTTGTTATGTATAGTCTATATTATGTTGAGACATCATCTTTCTAAATCTAATTTGTTCAGGGCTCTTCTCATGAAGTGATGTTGAATTTTTCAGAGAACTTTTCTGCAGCTATTAAGATGATCATATGAATTTTATCTTTGATTCTATTTATGTGATTAGCTATATTTCCTTATTTGCTTATGCAGAAAAATTATTGCATCCCTGCAGTGATCATGTTCATGCTGTATGAGGTTTTTGAATTTGCTGCTCAATTCAACTTGCCAGTGTTTTGTTGAGGACTTTTGCATTTATATTCACCAGTTACATTTGTTGATAGATGTTTTTTATTGTGTTATTGTTATGTTTTGGTAGCAGGGTAATGTTGGCCTCATATAATGAGTTTGGAAAGGTTCTCTCTCCTTTAATATTAAGGACTAATTTCAGAAGCATTGCTGTTAGGGTTTTCTTTTTTTTTTTTTTTTTGAAGAGTTTGGTAAAATTCAGCAGTAAAGTCATTCAGTCTTAGGTTTTTCTTTGATGTGAGACTTTTTGTTATTGATTTCCTCTAATGATACATTGTATATATCCAGAAATTTGTCCATTTCTTCTGGATTTTCTAGATCATGAGTGTGTGGTTTTCCAAATATTCCCTAATGATCTGTTAGCAGACTGAGGAAGTTCTCCTCTATTCTTGCTATACTGAGGGTTTTTATCTGCATTGGGTATTAGATTTTTTCTCAGAAGTATATTTTTGTATAAATTGAAAAGATTATCTGGTTCTCCTTTTGTAATTTGTTATGTTGAAATATAGAAATTAATTTTTAAATATTTGACTTGCCTTTCTAGATAAACCACACTTATGATGTTTTATCTTTTTATATAATGATGTTGGGAATAATTTCTGAAAATCTTATTTAGGGGTTTCCATTTACATTCATAATAAATATTTTCTTGCAACGCCCTTATTTGATTCTGATATCAGTGTAACCTTGGCAACTACTCCATAAATATTTTCTTCAATTATTCTGAAGATTTTTATAGAATTTCTATCTTTTTTCCTTCACATATTGGGCAGAAGTCAATATTGAAATCATCTGTGGATGGAGTTTTTCTTGTAAAAAAAAATTGTTTTACATATGGAGATTTTAAATAAAAATAAACAATTTATTAAGTATTAAACAAAGCCGATTATTTCTGAGTGGCTGGTGGTTTGTGTATTTTGGGGAATTTGTTGATTTTATCTTTGTCAAGTACATAGGCATGAAGTTGTTCTCAATATTTTCTTGTTATCCTTTTTTTGATGTTAATTTGTGATTTGCAATTTTTTTTTCTGAGTGGCTTAGATGTTATCAATTTTATTGATTTTCTCAAAGCACCAGCCTTCTCTTTCTCCTCCTTCCAGTCTTTTGCAACCACAAATCTGTTTCATGTGTCTGATTTAAATACTCCTTGTATTTCATATAAATGCATTCATGTAACATGATCTTTTGTGTCTTCCTTCTTTCACTTAGCATAATGTTTATTAGGTTCATAGACCTTCCCCCTATGGGTCATTATTTTGTTCTAGTTGGTGGTTGAATAATTTGCAATCCTACAAAGATGCAGATTTGTTTCCCCTACTGGGCTAATATAAATAGTGCTACCATTGTCATTTGTGTTTAAATATTTGTTTTAAATAGGGTTTGTTTGTTTAATATTTAGTAATTTAATGTTAGTAAAATATATATAATACTATTTAATAATAGTATGAATTATTTTATTGCCTTATCAATAATTCTTAACATATTTTAATTTCAATATATGGTTCTTTTAATCATTTTTGAAAACTATGTTTTCATCTTTGATGTACTTTATTCCAATATTTCCATCAGTCATGCAGTCCACATTTTTTTATTTTGCTACTTTAAATATCACAATGTGTCTCAGTATTCTCAGAAATTATGAAAGCTATATAATGCAAAAATTTTTCACTAAATCTTTACATAATTTTAGATACAGTATAAAAATTTATTTAAAAAATAATTTAGTTTTGCAAACAGTAAAGTAACACTCTCTAGGAATCAAAACAAAAGGAAATGAACAAAATTAAGATGTAATAGTCTTAAAAATAATATACTGGGGTTTTTTATATTGTGATATTATGAATGTCATCAGACACTGAAAATAGCACAATCAGGTTTCCAAGAACTCCAGATTATATAATCACTAAAAAGTCTATAAAATCACCATGTTAAAGTATTTATCTTGAAGAAATTGAAAAAAAGTTAGAATCAATAGAACATCAAAAATATAAGCAGATATCTACTTCCAGAAATAAAAATGATAAGGAAAATAAGTGAGATGAAGGAAAGTTCATGCATATTATCCACAACAGAGCAGTTTAAAAGTGATAAATATCTGAAGAAAAAAAATTAAAATACTTGGGACTTTACATGCAAACAAATTAAAAGTAACTAGAAAACAAAAGGAAATATAAGATGAATAGTTGACTACTCAATTGAAATGATAGAAGCCTAAGACAATGGAACAATAATATTGAACAATATAAGAAAAAAAATTTCAATTTAAAATTCCCAAGCAAGGACCCTAGCAAGGACTCTAAGAGATTGCATTAACATACAATGAATCTTTGAAAAACACGAGAATTGATGGCCTTCACTAAGTAAATTAACAATTCCAGTATTTAAGTAATACAGAAATATAGTATTTAGGTGACATTAAATAAGTCAGAAGGTTAAGAAGTGACTAAATTGGTACATCAGAAAGGCCAGAAGATCAGTGGGTCAAATATGTTCTCAGACCAAAGAAAAATCTGTTTACCCAAGCTGTAACAGATGCTCTGGTGAGATGGCACACACATTGATCTGACCCTCAATGGTGGCTCTTTACATTCCACAGATAATTGTTGGAAAAACTTTTGTGTTGGGATCGTCAACTCATAAGGATCTCAAATTTGGGATAGCTTTGTTTCAACACCAGAACTAAAGTGAGTACAGTTATCCTAATGATCAGCAAAATCAGAGTGGCAGCCATGGATGCATCACTTGCAGACAGCAAAATGAACATATTGTACCAGTTTTATTTGTAAAGCTGGCAATGTCTTAAAAATGCATCATCTTTCAAAGTGATGGTTCATGTACTATGAATTACCATCTGGCCCCTGCCCAAAAACAAATGGCAGAACAAACCACAAACAAGTTGCAGCCAAAGCTACAGCCACTGTGCTGGATATGGTATTTTTCTTATAGCAAATCAGTAACTCCAGCCTCAAGTCTATATATTAACTGTATTGTCCACGGTCTTAATATAATCCTAAATTCCAGGGCATCCTGAACATATACTGAACATAAAAATAGTTAATTATATCAAGGAATGTTACTAACATGACATATAACATGAAACTATATGTCAGAACTGGCTAGTATGTTGGAGTCCACGGTTAAGCACAGGCACTCCAGAGGGTAAGAGATAAACTCTGTGAATATTCAGGGGTCTGTCACATCAGTAAAGATTTAAGAAGCCCAATTGCATAGCTTATGTGAAGAGATTCTCTTCAAAGTATAAGACACAGTTTTGGATATTGGATCACCCAAGAGTAAGAAAGTAGCACAATATTTGATACTGTTCTTTAGTTCTTGAACGAATATACTGTACATGTGTGAATTATTTTTACCACCTTTACCTCACAAGAAAGGTTGTCAGATTTGAGTGAGGCTCTAGAGCAGGAAAGAGATTTGCTGCAGGTTTGGGCTCAAGTAGAGGCATCTTTCCATTTGGAGCAAACAACTTGGAGTTTTCCACTGCAGTTTTTCCATTGCAAATCTGCAGTGGAAAACTCCAGTGTATGGAGCTCAGGGTAGTTTCTAATGATGGTGCTTTCCAAACTAGGCCTTTGGATTCAGGAACAAGACCATGCTCTTTGCATCTATTCAAAAAGGAGCTCTTGACTGTGATAGACTCTCATAGAGACAGTGATAAACACTTTGAGAAACTCTTAGCAATATCTACTCAAAACAAAACTGCGCATTTTTGTGAACCTGAAATTATACTTCTAATTTTATGCCCCATTAAGATCTGTATGTTTATTCGCCAAAACACATATACATGAATATTCAAAGCAGCATTATTCGTAAGAACCTCAAACTGGAATCAATCTGAATGTTTGCCAACTAAAAATTGGATTTATGTGTGGCTGTGTATGCATTTAATAGAAAACTGTACACAAGGAGAATGAATGAGCCATCACTTTGTGTACCAACTTGAATAATTTTAATTTAATATGCAGCAAGATAAGTCATACCCAAAAGAGTACCTACTTTCATGCCAATTATAAAAATTTCCAAACAACTAAAACTAATTTATAATTTTCAGAAGTCATTACACTGATTGCTTTGTCAGGAATGACTGGCAAGGGCATTAAGTGAATGTGGATAAACTGATAATATTTTTATATTGATCTGCAATGTAGAGAAGGAGTGTTTATGAACATGTGTACATCCATATTCTTATTTTCTGCACCATTTTAATTTTAATACAATTTTAATTACTATTTATAACAGGTTTGGGAATAGCTTTTTCTATATGTCTCTGTCAGTCTCTCAATATGATAATAATATATATTTATTAGGTATTATAGACAGAAAGATAAAATAGAAGAAAAATTTATAGAATTAATAGAAAAAATATTACTAGAGTTTTCAGGAAATATTTGTCTTCAGATTTAAAAATTAGATTAACCACTGGGAATTATTCATCAAAAGAAGTCAATACAGACCTTGAGAATAAATATACTGGTAAGTATGTAAATAAAAGATATAACATGTTAGATAGTGAGAAGCACTATGAATGAAAATAGAGCAGGACAGAAGATCTTGACAGGTATTCACAATTTAAAAAGCAGACAGGTAGGTCTCACCTTGAAACATTTTTAAGAAAAGATAATAGTAGTAATATGAAGAAGAAGGAGGAGGAGGAAGAGGATGGGGAGGGGATGGAGAGAAGAAAAAAAGAAGGACAAGGAGGTGGAGGAGGAGGAGGGGAGAAAGAAGAAGAAACCATGTGGAAAATTGAGGAAAGAGCATTCCAAGAAGAGCAGACCAAGAAGGCTGCAAAACTGGGGTGTCTCTGATGTGTCCTTGGAACTGCAAAAAACTGGAGGATCAGAATAAACTAGAAGAGCATAGCCAAGAAATGAGGTTGGGGAATGAAAGGTACCCCATATCTTGTCAGAGTTTATAAACCAAAGTAAAATTTTAGTTTTTAGTAAGACTAAAATTGAAAGAGGTTTTGACAGTGAGTGGCATTATTAAACTTTTGGGACTATACTATAAAAAGCAGGAACAGAAGAATAGTTAAGAAGTAACTCATATTCTAGAGAGGAAGTGACACAAATCCTCAAATTCAAGAACCTGAACCTTTTTAAATTCTTTTTTTGAAACTTTAATTTTTTTTTTGTTTTCACTTGACATAGATTTGTACATGCTTAATGTGATGTTTAGATACATGTATATATTGGGTAATGACCAACTCAAGGTAAATAATATTACCATCACTAACAACATAAGTAATTTCTTTATGGTTAGTATTTTCAAAATCCTCTCATCTAATGATTTTGAAATATATACTGCACTGTCATTAACTCTTCACTTTGCCATTCCATAGAAGAGAGATAGCAAGACTATCTCTCTATTTATAAAAAGTTGTTCATTGATGGTACATTTTGAATGAAAGAATAAATTTTAAAATGCTACATTTGCAAAATAATCTTTTAAAATATTATTTTATATGTATTGTGCTCTTTTTAATAGGACTGTAATTGATGCAATCATTAAAATATGTTACAAATAATATGAATATTGCTTGCTAAATTTATTTAATCTAACCAGCAAATGTCATTTACAAAAATATGTTAGTTGTCAGAAGCAGAATGGATTATTACTTCTTTGAGATATCTAGATACAAAATAAGATGGTTATATTCTTAAAAATCAATCGCTAACTTTGGGCAAAATCAATCACTAAATTCAATTCAAACTACATTGAATAATACTCTTTGAGCGCCAGGGTTTTAGGAAGTAGTTTTGTAAACAAACCTTTCTCTTTTTTGAGTGTTATCAGAACTAAATCAGTTATAAGAACAAAAATTCAATGTTATATATTACATATCTAAAAAAGAAAAAAAATAAGAAAAAATTCAATGTTGCATATTATATATGTAAAAAAGACTAGATCTTTTTCTCTTTACCTAGATATGGATAAATTTGCTACAGCCAAAATTGATAGAGATTCACTGGGCTGCTGCAAGACAAATGTTTGGTCTATAGCACTTAGAATTAAATAAAACATCAGAGTCTGAGAAATATCTGCACATGAAAGGATAAGCAGGAAAGCTCCACCATCTACTTGGGTTAAGTCTGCCAGTCAAAGACAAATGCTCACCAGGTAAGACTGCATGACTGGAGCTCAATGAAATGATGACCTATTTTTAGCTTCTCTCTTTTTCTCCATATAAAAAGGGATGGCTGAGCTTTGTGTTTATGTTTTCATAAAATGATGGCTAAATAGCACCAGCTAGAGCCAAGAACAGAGAAGGCAAGCATCTATGCATTTCTGCCAGTAATGCCTCTTGGTCTTACTGTCTTGGACCTTTTGTGAATAAATACTGCCAAATATTCTGCAGCTTGCCGGGAAGGATGGAGAATCTGTTGTGAACTGTTGACCCTTAAAACTCAGAAATAAAGCCATGAATGATAGGACTTATAAGACAATATTTATCTGGAACTATGGTGAATTAAAAGAAGTACTGTGATATCTAGGAATCACTAAACTGGAAAGAACTATGAAGGCTATTCAGCTTAACCGCAGTCTCATTCATATCTTAAAGATCACAGAGAGAAAAAAATTATACTAGCATTGAATATACTTGGCTATATTCTTCTCCTCTGTAAATAGGCATTCTGATTTCTTATAAAGATGAGAAACTTTGTTATTCTTGGTCAGGAATTTGTGATAGATTATTTTCTTCATTGTGATCTATTTTTACCCATTTGGTGTTACAAGGGTTCAATTTTTTTAACCACACTTACCTTCTTAACTCTCCTAAAGTCATGGGCTAATTTGTAAATATGCTTGTTACTAATTAAAAAACAAAAAAAAAACTTGACATTTCATTTTTGTGGTGATTATTTTAAAACCATGTAACTTTTTATTTAAAACACAATGAAATAGTTTTTCCCTAACCTCATCAGTAAAATGTGTCATTAAGGTGAATGTTTCCTTTTTGCTACTGTGAGGAAACTTTCTTTTTTGCATTGTTTATTCTTGGATAAATTCTCAAATATGAATATCAGGGTGTATATTATCCTGAGAGAGATTGCTTCAATAGTATTCCCTTGCCGGGCGTGGTGGCGCATGCCTGTAATCCAAGCGACTTGGGAGGCTGAGTCAGGAGGATCGCGAGTTCAAAGCCAGCCTCAGCAACTTAGCGAGGCCCTAAGCAACTCAGTGAGACCCTGTCTCTAAATAAAAATACAAAATAGGGCTGGGGATGTGGCTCAGTGGCCGAGTGTCCCTGAGTTCAATCCCTGGTTCCAAAAAAAAAAAAGAGTTAACAATAGTATTCCCTTTGAGTGACATAGTTTTGTCACCCAGCGGGCTATTCAATGCAGTTCCAGCAGTTGTGGTCATTGTATTTCAAGAAAGAATAATGTGGTTAGAGAGATAAACATATAGATGTGTGGCCATAAACTTCACTTTTTTCAATGAAAAGTGAAACCATAAAATAAGATGAGGCAAGGTAGAGCATACCACTAGTTTCCTCTGCTTAAGAAAATCATTTGGGATCATAAATGTATTCCTATTTTCTTCCTTTGGAATAAAAGGAAGTACATTTCCTTTTCCTCTAGAATGTAGTAAGGTTACTTAAATTTTATAGTGAAGAAATGAAATATGTTTTGTCAATATTCAAATTAAAGTCATATTTGGAGCTCAGAATGGACTAACTGGCAGTCAAACCATGCCATCAAAATGAGAAGAATCAAACTGTTTCATTTTTGTAGCACCATCTTGACTGTGGATGAGCTAACAACAAGATGTGCTTGACTTTTGGATTGACATTTGCATGCAGCCACTAATCTTGTGTTTCCATATAGTCGTTATATTTGATTTGTGGCCTGGTGAGATATGGAAAGCGAGGAGGGCAATAATAGTCTAATTTTGTTTTCAGAAATAAAAGATGAAGAAAATAGTATCCAAAGGGAAGTAAAGAAGAGGAACTAGGTCTACTCTAACAGGTCAGCATTTTTTATAGCATTGTTTCTCAAAATATTTTCAGCTTTCAACCAAAATTAGAAGATGTAACACAAAAAGAGAGTTTCACGGTCATGTTAAACTTCCCATTTTATAGTGTAAAACAGCTCTCCTTAGAACACGATTAT
This sequence comes from Glaucomys volans, assembly GCA_020662805.1. NCBI lineage: Eukaryota > Metazoa > Chordata > Mammalia > Rodentia > Sciuridae > Glaucomys > Glaucomys volans. The sequence continues at coordinate 2,485,130 of JAJEJO010050221.1, forward strand.
AATAGACATTTGTCACAATAATTTGGAGGGGAGATGGAGATGACTTGGATCACACTAGTAGAGGGACAAGTGGTAGAGATTATGTAAGTCAATATATGTTTGAAAATTAAGAAAATTTTCTGATACATTGTATGTGGAGTATCTGAAAAAAAAAAAAGAGTTGAGACGGCTTCAAGAATTTTCTCCCTGAACACCTGGAAGTAGGGTTTGCCACTTGTAGAGATAAGGCATATAGACAGGAAAAGATCAGGGCAGAATGAAGGAGTTCAGGTTTAGAATATATTGATTGTAGGTTGTCAATAAAATATCCACATAGAGTTATCCAGTTGGGAGAAGATATGAGTTTGCAGTTTGGGGAGAAGCTTGTGCTATAAACACAATTTTAGTGTAAACAGCATATACATAGAACTTAAAGCTATTAGGTAGATGAACCCTTCTCTTCTTCTAGAAATGTATATACAGAGATGGAACACCAGGACCAAATCCTGAGACTCTCCTATTTTCTCATACTTGGGAAGAGGAACTAGGTGAGGAAACTAAGGAGAGTCTGAGAGACCTGCCTCCTAGTCACCAAAAGAAAGTTTTTAAAGAAAGGAATGTTACACTGCTACAAAAATATAGTTGCTTCTTTGATGTAAAATTGGGTTATCACTTACATACTCACGGTAAGTTGAAATTTTCCAAAATTGAAATGGATTTAATATACATAATCTACAGAACATCATAGTTTTTAACAGCATAATACATTGTAGAATTTTGTTTTTATCTTTGTGATTGCATGGCTGACTTACATCAAGACAGAGTACCCCACCACATTCACTATCCTGTGTCTTTGAAGTATGGTCTACATTGAATACATATGGCTTTCATACCACCTTAATATAAAAATTCTAAGTCAAACCATTGTTAAGTCAGAGACTCTCTGTGCTTGGTAGGGTACCAAGTATTTGTGAAACAAAATATGGGAGTCTTCTGCAGGGCAAAAGAGATGATGTATTTTTAAGGTGGTCATTGCAGGTTGCTGTGAAGAGGCGGAATCTATAAGAAGAGCTGGACAACACTGTCAGGAGAGTAGCAATGTGAGCACATCTCTCCTTGCACTCACAGTGCACTAAGAGCCAATGGAACTGGCAGAAAGGATGGGATACTTGAAAATCCAGGAAGAAATCAGCAAAATTTCCATGGTTTTGTGTGCTTGCAATCCCAGCTACTCAGGAGGTTGAGACTGGAGGATTGCAAGTTCAAAGCAACCTGGACAACAAAGCAAATAACTATGCCAAAATAAAATAAAAATGGCTGGGAGTGTAGATCAGGTGTAGAGCAGTTGCCTAGCATATGCAGGTCCAGGATTTAGTCTCCAGTTTAGTAACACAAAAATAAATAAATGACAATAAAAATAAAAACAAAAATTTAGATCAGCAATAAGAATGGTAAGAGTGTTGAAGGGACCTGGGGAACAGTGATTTAGCATTTGGGACAAGCACACTTATGCAATATTTTCCATTGTGCATATTTTCCAAGTGACACCTGTACTTAACCATTTGATTTTGTTGATTTATTTTCCTTCCCTTCTCAGGAAGGCATTGATAAGTGCAGTGAAACTATGAAGACTTCTACTTTTTCTATCTTGCAAATTCTCTTAATCTCTCTATCCCAAACCACACACCTGATTAAGAACCTGAATTCCCTGGAAGTTTAATGCAACTACTGTTAACAGGAAAGAGTAGCTACATAATTTATTGTTTCTCTTATCAAAGAAAAAGATTCATATTTTGTGCTTAGTATGTAAACAACAGAAATTTATTATCTTTTCTAATAATTGCATATCATTATACATTATACAATGTCCATTAGACTCCCTTAGCTAACATAAAGGATCATATGCTTAAGAAACACAATTATGATGTGTAGACCGAGCTTTTTTTTCCCATGATACACACAGAAATGTGAAAATACAAAGAAGATCAAAGATTTCAAGTAAAGCAAGCTACAGTTGTATTGTATGACGTACAAAACATAAATAACATTTTATTTGCTTAGAAAATGTATTTTCCTTTTCATAGGTATGTATGTTATATAAAAAAAATCAATTTTTAAGCAGTAGTGCATTTTGCAAATGCCAGAGTTGGCTTACTTTCCAGGCTCTTGCAAGTGCAAGGCTACTTAAGAAAACAAACTTTAGGCTGTGTTTCAAAGTAAAAAGATTAAAATTATTTATATTTATAATGCACTAAATAGCATGTATTTAAACTGAACTATATTTAGAGGACATGAGAATGATTTATTTCCCAGACAATGGAAGATAATTCAGTTACTTTTTTTTTTTAATTTTTTAAATTTTTTTGCTTTCTACCAAATGTAGCAGTTACTTGCAATATGATTTTGGATATAATCAATATTCTTCTAACATCTTCCTTATTTTAGCAACTATAATTCCCTAGCCTATGTATTGATAGGTGCATTTCAAAGCATGGATTTGTTAGATGCAGAAATAAACACTGTGCCCAACACACATTTGGAACAAAAAGAAGAGAAAATGAACATCTCTGAAAAGAAGTGCAGTCTGTTAACATGCAACCATGTCTGTTAACTATTTTCATATTCTCTCTTCTCCCAGAGAGAAGTAGCTCTGAATGTGAGGGAAACTGAAGATGTTCTGAGTGGGGAAGTTTTCCTCTCTGGGTCTGCTGTATGGAGTGGCATGGGAGCTTGAAAACACCATTGTTTCTTATGTACTTCACAAATTTCACTAAGAGAGATGATACTATTAATTTTGCAAAATTGGTGGAGTTATTTGGAAAGATAGTAAAAAAGATTTTTACCAAAAAAAAAAAAGATTTTTTGAAAAGATAGTAAAATAGGAAAAACAGAAACAATATTTTTTTGCACCATCAGCTGATAATGAACCACACCTATGAAAGGACAATTGTGAATTTTTATATTTGTAAAGAGCTGATTTTTTCTTTAATCACTTCAAAGCCATGTGTCATAAATGGCATTATGAAAATGCTCTAAAGCCCTTACTCATGTTTGTAGGAACTTCTTTGATTTCCCTTTTCCTGAGAATGCAGGAAATACATGAGAATGCAGTGTTTCTTTTCAAATGGTACTATGACTTTATTTTTAAATTATTAATTTTATTAAAACATATTAATTATGCCTATTCATGGGGTTCACTATGGTTTTACCAGACATGCATATGTAATGCATTTATCTTGTCCAGGTACCCTTCTTCTACCATCACCTCCACCCCCTTGGCACTCATCTAATTCCCCAGAAAACCATCTTCAACACTTGCACTTTCAAGTCCAGTTTTTGTTGTTGTTATTGTTTGTTTCTTAAGTTTCCACATATGAAAGAGAACATGCAATATGCAATGTTTGTCTTTCTGTGTCTAGCTTATTTTGCTTAAAATGATGTCCTGCTGTTCCATCTATTTTGCTGCCAATGACAGGATTTAACTCTTCTTTATCACTGAATAATACTCCACTATGGGTACATGTGTATGTAATATACATGTAATATATATTTATGCATATAATGTATATAATATATATTATTATAATATATTACACATATGTAATATATATTATGTATATAATGTAATATATATGTTATATATATATATACTATACATATTCATTCATAGGAATGAATATGGAACCAATGCTGATAGGAACCAATACTGATTCCATATCTTAGCTATTGTGAATAGTGCTGAAATAAACCAGTGTGTGTCTATCTTCTTTGTATGATGACTTCATTTCTTTTGGATACATACCAGGGAGTAGAATAATTGGATCATATGGTAGTTCTATTTTTAGATTTTTGAGGAATTTCCATACTGTTTTTCATAGTTGCTATACTAATTTACATTCCCACCAGCAGTGTAAGCATATTTCTTTTTGTGTGCATCCTTGCCAACATTTGTTATTTTTTCATCAATAACGGGCATTCTAAGTGGAGTGAGATGGTATTTCATTGTAGCTCTTGCATATTTCATTTGTAGCATTTACTTGCACTTCCATAAATGCTAAAGATACTGAACAGTTTCATATATTTTTTATGTCTTCTTTTAGTAAGTGTCCATGCAGATCATTTGCACATTTTTAATTGGATTACTTGGAATTTTTTGTGGTTATTGTTTTTGTATGGGAGATTGAAAACAGAGGAACTTAACCACTGAGCCACATCCCCAGTCCTCTTTTAGATTTTATTTAGACACAAGGTTTCACTGAGTTGCTTAGGGCCTCTCTAAGTTGCTAAGACTGGCTTTGAACTTGTGATCCTCCTCCTGTCTCAGCCTCTCCAGCTGCTGGAATTACAGGTGTGTTCCATGTGCCCAGCTATTTGGGAATTTTTGTTAAGAATTCTGTTGTTATTGTTGCTTGCAATAGTGGGGATTGAACTCAGTGCTTTACCACTGAGCTACATACTCAGTCTTTTTTATTTTATATTTTGAGACAGAGTATTATGGTTTGGATATGAAATATTCCACGAAAGCTCCTGAGTTAGTACAGGAATTTTCAGAGGTTAAATGATGATATGAGAGTTGTAGCTTAATAAGCCCATCCTAGTTTAAATGGACTAACTGAGTGGTACTGTAGGAGGGTGGGGCATGACTGGAGGGGGATGAGTTAGTGGAAAAATTAATCTTCCCTGTAGGTTCTTTCCCTCTTTCTCTCTGCTTTACAGACTCTGAGTGGAGTCACTTTCCCCTGCTATATCCTTTTACCATGATGTTCTGTCTCAACTTGGGTCCAAGCAATGGATTAAGCCAGCATGGACTACACCTTTGAATCCATGAGCCAAAATAAACTTTTCCTCCTTTAAGTTGTTCTTTCCAGCACAGCAATAAAAAGTTAACTAACAAATCAGAACTGAGAAGTGGGGTCATTGCTGTGATTAATCTTATGCTATGGTTCAGAAGTTTTGAGAGGTAACTTGGAAGAGTTTGGAAAAGTTTGAAGATGCAGGATACAGAAGCCTTAGAATGTTGATAACATAGGTCCCAAATTGAGAGATTCCTTTGGGAGCTCACAACAGAATGCCAAGAGAAATGCAGGGAGTATAGATGTGCTCTTGAAGTTTCAGAAAGGAATGAGGAATTTGTTGGGAATTGAAATAAAGGCCATTTGTGTTATATTCTAGCAAGTTACTTATCTACTTTTTGCACATGCTCTGATACTTCTGTGTGAGGCCAAATTTAAAGGTGATGGAATAATTAATATGGCAAAGGAAATTTCAAGACAGCATAGCATTCAGTTATCCATCCATAGTGGCATGGATATTGATATCAGTTTTTAACCAGTTTACTATGAGACTCAAGAGTGGAAAGCAGAACAGAAGGATTTTATAAACTTCCAGTTTGGCCAGAAAAGTACATGTAAAACTGGAGACAAGGAAGATGTGATTATTAAAGAAATTGTATCCACTAAAGAGATGCCAAGTACTTTGCACAGAGATGGTGGAAAAGATTCCTTGAGGATACTTCAGGAACTGGTAAGACACAACCATCACAGGCTTGAGTGTGTAAACATAAAACTTCCTCTGAGAAAAGACAGTGGGGACACATTGCTTGCACAGCAGACATTAGGAAGTTGTTTTATTGTGCTCACCAAACAAGGCCATCAGAGGCTGCTACAGTCATGGTCCAAGTAGGCCCCCCTATTGCTCAAGCTGATGGTAGAACTTGCCATCGTCCATGTGGTGCTATTTCTGCAGGAATGCAGATGGCTTTCATTAAGATTTCAAAGAGGAGGATCTTTAGATTATGTAGAGGGAAATGAGGGGGGGGGGGGGGAGGTATGAAAACATGGTGGAATGAGACAGACATCATTACCCTATGTGCATGTGTGATTAACAAGAATGATATGAACGTACATCATGCACAACCATAGGAATGAAAATTTGAACCTTATATGTGTACATTGAGTCAAAATGAAGTCTATAAAAAAATGAATTAAAAAAACCAAATTCATACTATGATCTCATAATAATGGGTAGTACCACTTGTATCAGCATACTCTACTCAACACTACTACTAAAGAAAAGGCCTTTGTCTTTTATAGCTAAAAAAAATGATATTTGAATACCTCTACCATTCCTGCATCATTTCTTGCTGATAATATTTTATGGTCTTCAGATTTTAACCTATCACTTCAACAGCTATTATTCAAGTAACTATGTTCCTGAAAAAGCAAATGCAGCCCTTGGCACTGACATCCTGGTGTGATCCTTATCAGTGCATGTGACTGTGTTTGCCTGTGATGGGAGACGGTGAATCAGGATGGGAAAAGTGAAGATACTGGGAGAGTAGAGCTTATAAAAATTGTGGACAAAGTTACCCTTTCTAGTAAAGACTTAGGCAAAGCATGGTGTAGCAGTAACTATGCTGTCAATAAAATCTTCTGTTTCCCAAGAGAAAAATAAAATTTCAAGGAAAGTCCTGGGAGACCAAGCAAAATGTAGCAGGACCAGAATCCTTGTGGGCTGTCCCTGAGAGGGTGATATATGAAGCTGTGAAGATGAAATGAAGCTGGAATGAAGATCACAATAATTAGAGATGCCAGTAACATGGACTGTCTGTTGAAGAAAGCTGCTAGCTGTGGAGAGAAGCAGGTTAAGACAGAGGTTATGTGTGCTGCAGCTGGAGAGTCCAAATGGGCAGGGCTATCCAAACCCTTTGGAGATCACATCTCACCACCATGTCCCCCAGATGTTGGAGATGGAGTCAAAAAAAGGGTTTGCCCGACTGAATTTAGGTCTGTATTTTTGTTCCCATCCCTTATTTCTATGTCCCTAGTTCTCCCTTTTGGAATGGGAATGTTTCCTCAGTATTATTTTATATTGAATATAAATAATTTGCTTTGGACTTTTTAAAGTGTATGGGTCTTTGGAGGCATGCCTTAGAAGGATTCATCTTCCCCCAAAGCCCCTTCTGCCCTCTCTCTTTCTGTCTCTGCTTCCTGGCTGCCTTGAGCAGAGTAGCTTCCCTCTACCATGCTCTTTGAACATGTTATTCTACCTCACCTCAGGCCCTCAGGCCCAATGGAGTCAGTTGAACACTCACTGAACCTCTGAAGGTATGAGCCAAAATAAATGTTTTCTCCTCTAAATTGTTCTTTTTAGGTATTTTGGTCACAGCAACAGAAAACTAACTAACATACAGGATCTCACTAAGTTTCCAGAGCTGTCCTTGTAAACTCATTTTTTTTTCTGCTTCAGCCTACTGAGTTGCTGGGACTATAGCTAGGCACTATCATGCTCAGTTGATTTTTTTTTTCTTTATATGTTTTGTATGTTAAGCTTCAGACTGATGAATACTAGACGATATTTGCTCTCAGTCTTTAGATTGTGCCTTCACTCTGTTGATTATTTCTTTTGCTGTGCTGAAACTTTTTAATCCCATTTATCAGTGCTCACTTTTGTTTCCCGTGTTTTGGAGTCCTATTGCTTGTGGTAATATCTTGAAGCTTTTCCTCCATGTTTTCCTCTTGTAGGCTTAGAATTTCAGATCTTATGTTAAGATCTTTGATTTATTTTTAGTTGGTATTTAGGCAGGTTGAAGGATATGGGGTCAGTTTCACTCTTCTACCTGTAGACATCCAGATTCCAGCACCATTTTGTAAAGAAGCTGTTCTTTCTCCAATGTATGATTTTGGCTCCTTTGTCAAGAATCAGTTGGCTATAGATTTGTAGGTTTATTTCTGTGTTCTCTATTCTGTGTTTGTCTATGTCTGTTTTTATGGTTCTGTATTATGTTATAAATTCATGTATTGTGATGCCTTTAGCTTTGCTCTTTTTGTTCAAGATTGTTTGACTATTGTGAGTATTTTTTTCTTCCATATGAATTTTAGAGTTGCTTTTGTAGTTCTGTGAAGGATGTCATTGGTATTTTGTGGGCATTACCTTGAATCTGTAGATTGCTTTCCATAGAAAGACCATTTTGGCAATACTAATTATTCTAAACCATGCATATTTGAGGCTTGTTACCTTCTAGGTAATTTATTCAGCATTTTGTAAGTTTCATTCTATAGGTTTTTGACATTCTTAGTTAAGTTTATTCCTAGGCATTTTATTCTTATTAATTTTTGTTTCTATTGTGAATGAATAGGATTACTTTCATGGTTTCTCTATTAGCAGATTCATTATTGGTATATGATAAACTACTGATTTCTTCATTTTGATTTTGTATTCTGCTACTCTACAGAATTTATCAGTTCTAGTAATTAGTTGGTTGAGTCTTTAGGTTTTTCTATGTGTTGAATTGTATCATCTGCAATCAAAGAAAACATGACTTCCTCCTTTCCTATTTGAATACTTTTTATGTATTCTCTGACTCAATTGCTCTGACCAAAATATACAGTACTATATTGACTATGAGCAGTGAGAGTGGATGGACACCATTGTCTGCTTCCTCATCCTAAAAGAAAGGATGTGAATTTTTCTGCATTCATTATGATGTTGTCTATAGGTTCATCATTTAAAATCTTAACTATGTAGAGATATGGACTTTCATACCTAATTTATCTCAGGATTTCATCATGAAGGCTCAATTTTATCAAAGACATTTTCAGCAACTATTCAAATGATCATATGACTTTCATCCTACATTCCTATTAACATTTTTTGATTTGCATATGAAGAATCTTCCTTATATTCTTGGAGTGAAACTGACTCATGCATGGTTCATGATCATTTTGGTGTGCTGTTTAAATCCATTTGGTGATATTTTGTTGAGGATTTTACATCCATGTTCATCAGTCTTATTTTCTATTGTGTCTTTATCAGGTTTTGTTAACAAGATAATGCAGGAGTCATTGAATGAGTTTGTAAGAGATCTCTCCATTTTAACTCTATGGGATAGTTTAAGAAGTCTTGATGTAGATTCTTACTCAAAAGTTTGGCAAAAATCAGTAGTAAAGTCAATAAGTTCCTGGTTTTTCTTTTATGGGAGACTTTGCTGTTTCAATAACATTACTTGTTATTGGTTTATTCAAATTTTTATATCCTCTTGATTCAATTTTGTAGATTAGATGTGTCCAGAAATTTGTTCTTTCATTCTTGATTCTCCAGTTTATTAGCATACAGTTTTTCAAAATAATCACTAATGATCCTTTGAATTTCTGTGGTATAAAATGTAATGTCTCTTTTTTAATCTTTAATTTTATTTAGTCATGTGACCCCACCCTTGTTTGATTAGTCTCGATGAAGTCTTGTTAATTTTGTTTATCTCTTTAAAGAAACAACTCTTCATGTCATTGATCATTTATGCCATTCTTTTAGTCTTGATTTCATGTATTTTTGCAGATTTTTATTATTTCTTCTCCTGTACTAATTTTGAGTATAATTCGTTCTTGCCTTTGTAGATCTTGAGATACATTATTAGGTTGTTTATTTGAGATCTTTTTTTTTAAAATGTAAACACTAATTGCTGTAAACTTCCCTCCTCTTGGTACTGCTTTTACTGTACCTCACAAGTTTTGTCATGTTTCCGTTTTCATGTATATCAAAACAATTTTGTTTTCCTTCTGACTTATTTAGGGGCACACCACTGTGAAATCAAAAGTGTGTATTTCAGTCTCCATGTATTTGTGTAATTTTTAAAGTTTCTCTTGCTGTCTTCATTCTATTGTGATCAGAAAAGGTACAAAATTTCATTTGTCTTAAATTTGTAAATACTTGTGTGATTTAATACATGACAGCTTGATTATAATATGTTCAAGTGAGGATATTTTCTGCTGTTGTCCATTTGGGGTTATATAAATACCCTATACCTGAATGTACAAGTCTTTCCTGAGATTAGGCAAGTTTTTTGCTCTTTTTCGTTGAATAGTTTTCTTGTCCTTAGCCTTTGTTTCTTTCCCTTTGGGTATGCTGATGATGTTGACATGAAATCCTATTATGGTATATCAGAGATCTTGCACATTCTCTTCTTTTTATTTATTTATTTTTCTTTATCAGTTTGAATGTAGTACTTTGGAAAGCATATGTTCACACTCTGATGTTCTTTTTTCTGCTTGACCTAGACTTTTCTTTAGACTTTTAGCTGAATTTTTATTCTCACTTATTGATTTCTTTATTTTCAAGATTTGATTTGTTCTATTTCAAAATTGCTATACTTTTCTGAATTATTCATTCATATCCTACATTGTCTTCATAATCTAACTGTTTATCTGAATTTTATTCATTTCATGCTCTTTCCAAAAATCCTTCTTTTGAATTTTTTGGCAGCACAAGTTTGTGTTGTTCCTCTCTCCTGATTCTGGGGGCATGCCCATGGTTTTAGTCTAAAATACCTGAGGTTTTGACTAAAATACCTGAGAAGAGTAATGTAGAGGAGGGAAAGTTTATTTGGCCTCATGGTTTCAGGGTCTCAGCCTAGAGATGGCTAACTATTCCTCTGGGTCCAAGGAAAGTTAGCACATCATGGGGTCAGGCCCAGTGGAGAAAAACCACTTAGTTCATGGTGGGATGGTAGAGTCAGGTGGGAGGGAGGGAAGGAGGGAGAGAGAAAGAGAAAGAGAAAGAGAAAGAGAAAGAGAAAGAGAAAGAGAAAGAGAAAGAGAAAGAGAAAGAGAAGGAGAAAGAGAAAGAG
>JAJEJO010050221.1:2495829-2524533 GCA_020662805.1 Glaucomys volans
ACGGAGAGGAGAGGAGAGGAGAGGAGAGGAGAGGAGAGGAGAGGAGAGGAGAGGAGAGGAGAGGAGAGGAGAGGAGAGAAGAGAAGAGGAGAGAAGAGGAGAGAGTAGAAACTGCAGGAAGAAACAGCCTTTCCAGGCAGAAAGGCTGCCTGGAAACAGCCTTTCCAGGACATAAACCGTGTGACCCAACTCCTTAGTCATGCTCCATCTTCATACAACCACCACCCAATAGTAAGCCCATTTGCCTATTTAAACCAGGATGGACTAATTAGATTACAGCTCTCAAATTAAAAGTATTTCACATCTGAATATTCCTACTTTAACAGGAGCTTCGACAGGATACCTCATATCCATACATAACACCCACTCAGGAGTGGGACCTCAGATCCCATAGATATGCATGCCCAAGAATTGGTTAAAGGCTGAGGACCTTTATTTTCTTATTCTTTCAGTTGTAGTCCTGCCAGAAATCAAACAGGAGTGGATTACAGATGGAGTCAGATAAAATTCCCCCACGATGAGATACTCCTTGAATCAAGTGATTCCAAAGAAAATTTCTTTCAGGCCTTCTTAGGCCATGCATCTTGCAGGGCAAGTGAAGATCAGAGCTTTTCTTCCCCATTTTTTTTCAGTTGTGATGCCTGCCAGGGACAGAACAGAAGTTGGTTGTGTCTATAGTCAGGCAAAATTTCTCTCCATTGAGGGGCTTAACACAAAAATGTTCTTTGTAGTTATACATGAGAGTTGAATGTATTTTGATATATCATACACGCATGGAGTATAACTTCCCATTCTTGTGGTTATATGTGATGTGGAGTTACATTGGTTTTGTATTCATATATGAACATAGGAAAGTTATGTCCAATTCATTCTACTGTCTTTCCAATTCCCATCTCCCATTCCTTCCCCCCATTCCTCTGTGTCCAATCTGGTGAACCTACATGCCTCCCTCTCCCTGCCCTCCTATTGTGACTCAGCATCCACATACCAGAGAGAACATTTAGCTTTTGATTTTTTGGGATTGGCTTATTTCACTTAGCATGATAGTCTCCAGTTTCATCCATTTACCAGCAAATGCCATAATTTCATTCTTCTTTATAGCTGAGTAATCTTCCATTGTGAATATATGCCATATTTCCTTTATCTGTTTATCTATTGAAGGGCATCTGGGTTGGTTCCATAGTTTAGCTTTTGTGAATTGAGCAGCTATGAACATCGATGTGGCTGCATCACTACATATGCTGATTTCAAGTACTTTGGGTATATGCTGATTTAAATCCTTTGGGCATATTCCAAGGAGTGGGATAACTGGATCAGATGGTGGCTCCATTCCAAGTTTTCTAAGGGATCTTCATCCTGCTTTCCAGAGTTGCACTAATTTTCAGTCCCAAGAGCAATGTATGAGTGTACCTTTCTTTCCACATCCTGGCCAACATTTATTGTTACTTGTTTTCTTGATAATTGTCATTCCGAATGAAGTGAGATAAAATCTCTGTAGTTTTAATCTGCATTTCTCTAATTGCTAGAGATGATGAAAATTTTTTGAAGAAGCTTTTTAGTTTGATGCAATCCTATTTATTGATTCTTGATTTTACTTCTTGCACTTTTGGAGTCCTGTTAAGGAATTCAGTTTCTAAGCTGACATGATGGAGTTGGGCCTACTTTTTTTCTATTAGGCACAGGGGTTCTGATCTAATGCCCAAGTCCTTGATCCACTTAGAGTTGAGTTTTGTGCAGGATGAGAAATAGTGGTCTGATTTCATATTATTACATATGGATTTCCAGTTTTCCCAGCACCATTTGTTGAAGAGGATATATTTTCTTCAATGATTGTTTATGGTGCCTTTGTATAGAATGAGAAAACTGTATTTACATGGGTTTGTCTCTGTGTCTTCTATTCTGTACCATTGGTCTACATGTATATTTTGATGCCAATATGATGCTGTGTTTGTTAGTATAACTCCTTAGTATAATTTAAAGTCTGGTATTGTGATGCCTCCTGCTTCACTTTTCTTGCTGATGATTGCTTTGGCTATTCTGGGTCTCTTATTTTTCTAAATGAATTTCATGACTGTTTTTTCACATTCTCTGAAGAATGTCATCAGAACCTTAGCAGGAATTTACAGCCATAATTTTAAACATGTTGAAACAGGTATGCCAGTATGTGAGCAGAGAAACTCAGAAATTCCTTTTTCTTGTTTTTCTTGATCATTTGATCTTTATACAGATTTTGAATTAAGAAAATGGCATATTGCATTCTTGCATCTGAATTATATTAAGTATAGAAAAGCAGACTAAATCTGAACATAAGCATATGACCAGAATTCTTGAAGTCTTGAATGGAGCAAGAGTTTCAGAAAACAAAGTTTTTTGATGTCATCAAGGTTGTTGTGTGTGTCTTAGGAATTCACTGTTAAAATATTGATTTCTCTAGTTTTAAATTTAAAGAATTGGTTGACTCATAATATTTTATAATTCATTGAAAATTTTAGGTATTTATGGGATACTGATTTTCAGTTTGACTCTGATATAAAAGTGTCAAATCAATATGGGAATATATGATAATGGCATCAACTTTCAGAGCCTTCATGCCTTGATCCACCCATGAAGTAATGGAAAGAACCTTGTCTTACATCAGAAGTATTAACTCATGGTCTTAATAGAATGTACCACTTATATTTTTAAATTACTCTATTACTATTATTTTACAATGATGATAAAATAATGACTTCATATGGACATTTTAAGGCTTGAGTCAGAAAATAGATGTAAAAGGTTGAGATTTAATACCTGATATCCAAAAGACACTTTTTCCATTTTGTCAAATGAAAAATGGCAACTGAGTACTTAGCTTTATTTTGACTCTCTTGATTTTCATAAAGTAATATTAGCTAACATAACTAAACAATTATTTTTAACAGGCTATTTTTATAATTTTAAAATAAGTTCTGATGAAACAGGAAAGTTGTACATATTTAATTGTGCACATATAATACAGTATGACCTAAATAAATTTGAATTATAAATTCTTGAACAAATAAGTATTTCTTGAGCACCTCTCCTACACTTATGAACCATTCAGATTGGAAATGTAAACCCCCTGCACGCTTTCCTTTAGTATTGCATTTAAGGATAAAGGTCAGGTAAAAATACGTAATGAAATGAGTAACTACAAAAATTTCAGAAACTTGTTAGGTGCTATGACAGTTATATTAACTAATAAGCTAAATAAAACCTACAGATAGTATATGGACTTGGGCTTAGTGACTCAAAGGTATCTCAGAGGAAATAGTATTTGAGCTTATATTTTAATGGTCATATGATTTTTTGACTTAGAGATTACCACTGTTACTATTTATTATAGTCTGATATTAGATATAGTAAAATTTCTAAACTGGCCTTTTACATACTAAGTGGTTGGTAAGTCATATTTAGTAAGTAACCTTTTGGTGTAAAAGTATGTTGGAGAAATGTGGCCACTTGCTTTGCTGACTCATGCTGTTTGCTTTTTTTCAGTTCACCACATTTATACATCAATAATCTTGTTTCTCCAATTTAAACTCTTTAGAACTGGGTTTTTCATTGTTCTTTATTTAGTATCATATATACTTTTAAATTTTCCCTCAAGAAACTCTAGCAGGACTTGGAGGTTCACAAAAAGAAAATGCCCTCTGGGGATGTAACAAAGTTATTTTGTGTTTCCAGCCCTATTTGTGTTTTATAACACATTATTGAGCATATTTTTTCTTAATTTCTATGCTTTTCAAAATATCCAGTTCAATGCACGAGGTTGTAATATTATAATTTTGATGATTCTAACTATTTAGTGTGATATATGCCATGTAAGAATCATAGATGAAACTTCTTTGGCATCAATACAGCAAATAGCTAAGTACTAATGGTGAGATATCTTTCATCTGAAAATCTTTTCTTGGCTGTAGATAGGTACACTGATGATAAAGCATTCTGCTTACTAGCCTTGGCAAGGGTGTATTAGCTTTCCAGGTATCATTTTATGTTTTATACTACAACACATAATTCAACAGCGTGTTGTGGGATCAGAGAAATCTATTTACAATTTTAAAATCAGTATCTGGGATGATTATTTTAAGTTGTTATTGGGTAACAAAGTTGATTTCTCAAGTAATTTTCATAAATATGGAAACAGATAAAAATGGACTTTTAAAGCAATTATTCATTTACAGTCATTGTTCTTCTGCACAATGGTTTAGCAGAAACAATAAGTGGCAGGATGTTATTTTAGTTTTTGCATTATACTCTAACCTATGTGTACATAATCCAAAATATTTTTTCATCCTTAACTTAAAATTCAAAGTTGCTTAATAACCATTTTAAAAAAATCTTTGTCTCTCATCATCCTTCTCTCTCTCATCTTTATCTTCTATTCCACTTTCTTTGCTTTTTATCTGGTACTACAATTCTTCCTAACAAGCATCTTGAATTAGTAGACTTACATCTATATAATTCATAACATTAGTAAGCAAAACTAATTCAAATTAGTAGAAACATATTATGAGGCCTCTACTCTCCTGGGCATTTTTACTTCCATCTTCACAGTCTTGAATGTAATGATGTAATACAATCTGGAATGTAATATGTAGACATATATGTATTATATCCAATGTATCTTAATAGTATGTTCAAGAGTGCCAGTGTGTATATACTGGTAATAACAACTATTTTAACATATATGGAGTGGAGGTGACACAATAATTTCTTATAGTAATATTTCTGTGTATTATAGAATTAAATGCATAAACTATAGTTAAAAATATGAGAACTCTCAGTTTTCAGTTTTTCCTTGTTATGCATTTTTCTCTCATACACATTTCTGCTGGGATTTTTATGGTTTTTTTTTCACTTTCATTTTGCTCTATTTTTAATCTTTGTGCTTGTAAGTATTCAGATTGTTGTAGTATAGCTTTGAACAATTGTCCAGAAAAGTTTCTTCCAACAACTTAATAAGAAAAATTTGCAACTACTCCAAAATGAGAAAACATCAGTGTCTTCATCAATATAGTAGAAATAACATACATAACTGGTAGTGAAGATTGGATGCAGTGTGTATAAAGCTTCAGTATATTGCCTCCAAAAAAGAAGGGATTCAATAAATAGTCACTATCTCAATTATTAAAACAAAGCAAAGGCTGTGGAAAATGGATGTCAAGATTTACATTAGCAACTTTGTAGCAAGTTAAATTGTGTTATAAATTAAGGGTGGTTTCTATACATAGATTCTGAAATATCTGTGGTCTGCTAGACTGCCCCACACACTCTTTCAAGATGAAGGTTTCCTGCCATTCACAGAAGACTTTTAAAAAATTCACACACCAACGTCAGCTCAGGAGCTCTGGATGGAAGTACCCTCTGGGGACCTCAGTGGTGCCTTCATTTCCTCTGAAGAGTCTACACTTTAAATATTTAAGAGCAGTTGAAGAATTTAGAATTTGAATAAGAGAGAATTTTTATTTTTTAATGATGTACTCCATTTAGTTTACTTTCCTTTTGCATTAGTGCTTGTTGTAAATTCCCCAAATAGTAATTATTTCTGGATCTTTTATCAGATGATTTATAAATATACATTTACAAAAGTTATTCCCAAATGATCTCTAGAGCCAACTTGATCCTCCTGTGGGATCACAATGCCTGTGCATGAGGATGAATAATTTTGTTTTGTAATGGTAATTCTCAGCAGATATATGTGATGGAGGTAATATTTTTTTAATTTCACATTTTGCTTTCTGTTCAAGGGTTTTTTTTGTAGAACTTTTGGAGGTTGGTTTATCATGGGATGAAACCCACATCTGGGGTCCTTTAGTCATCTCTTCCCTCATTTATTTAGCACCTATTATGTGCTAATACTAGGACTCAGTATATGAATCTCAATTACATGCCTCTACCTTCTATTTGAAACTGAGGAACAGAAAGAAAATATGAATATTATCAAGACAAATGTAACCAGAGAAATTTGCACAGTGTTTTCTAAGAGGTTATAGGAAAATCATCCAATCAAAGCAGGAAAATGTTGAGGGGAGATTTGTGAAAGACGTCATAGAATTTACCCCTCCCTTACATATTGAATAGGGTTTAGTCAACTGGCAGTGGTTGTCTTGAGATAATGGATACAATAATAATTGGATATGGTTTCAAAGTGATACATAAATGGGATAGATTTGAAAAAAAGTAGTGTGTTGGTAAGCAAGGACTAGATTAAGAATGATTTTATATTCCATATCAAAAATATGTACTCTGTTTTGTTGTGAATGATGAGAAATTACATTGCAAAATGTAAAGATGTTTTATACAAGTTTGACTTTCTCATTGCTATCCCCAAATGTGTGCTATTCCTATTAAAATCCAGGCAAATATCTTAGGAAAAATTCTTGATTTATCTCATTTGAAGTTGTTAACAGAATAATATCTTTTCTCTTTTAGAGATTTTTGTGATTTAAAAGGATATACCTGGAGACATGTCTTTGGTCAATGAACAATTTATATTGATAGAAGACAAAGGCACCATAATAGAAAAGCAGGATTAGTATTTGAGATAGGCAATCACTTCTTTCATCCCTTAAATAGAACCATTCCTACCCCATACTGTTTCTTCTGCCCCTTTTGACCTCTATGAGAGACAACTGAGTCTTCAACTGATTGTAAAAGATGCTATTTTGTCTGTGAACCAATACCTGACTTCATCTTAGGTCAAGTCACATCACAACAGGCATTGAGTTCATGGTGTGTCAGTGCTGGGGCCATGTGACAGCTGCTCCAGGTGATGCTCCTGAACAGTAGTCTTCTCCATCAGCATTCAGCCGCAGGAAGGAACCAGTCTCAACACCCACAGTCTCTCCAAGCATGAATATCAGAATCAAATTTGTACTTAGCTCATATATATTTTGTTTTGGTTTTCATATTTACATCTTCATTAGTTCCTATTTTTTTGGTACCCAGGGGTTCTTAACCACGGAACCACATCCCCAACCCCCTTTTTTTATTTTTTATTTTTTTTGAGACAGGGTCTCATAAGTTGCTTAAGTTCTCACTAAGTTGCTAAGACTGGCTTTAAATATGTACTCCTCCTACCTCAGCATTCCCAGCCTCCAGGATTATTGGCATGGGCCAGTTACTTCCAATTCTTTATTAGATTAAGATGTATTCAAATTTGTATAAAATACTATTTTTACTAAAATTAGTTACAAATACACTTCAGATGTTACTTGTTAAAACAACTTATTTTTCCTACATAGTTAATTTTGATTGTTCCCTATTTTGATTGTTCCCTAATTTGTGCTAACTCTGCAGAGGTCAGGAGACACAGCAGGCTATATTGCACAGGAAGAACCAAGAGGTGAATTATTCTTTTTAAGGACAACAGGATACACTGATGAGAGATGGGTGCCAGCATCACTAAAACAGTGGTGGTTCTTCTGTAAGAACCAGAGTTGAGGGTACTTGCCAACAGAGTTGAGCATACTTTGACACTATACAATGATGGGCCCCCAATATACTAATGGCATTTTACTGTCAAAAATCAGGGGCTGTTGTAACAACCAGCATGATATAAACAGACAAGATGTAAGACCTACGAGAGTATGGAGATGGTTAATACAACTCGAAGCTTTTAGGAGCAAGAGAGATGAATAGTCAATCAGATATTGCCTAAAATCTATACAAAGTGAAAGGCAAGAATGGAGCTGTAAGAGTAAAGATGTGTTCTGCAGGACCTTAGATCATTTTCAGATCTGTGTAGTCACCTTTATCAATATAATTAATGAAAAAGAATATTGCAAATTTTGGGCAGGGAGAAATTAGTCTTGCTATTAACAACTAAGAGGATGCAGAAATGTTCTTTGCTATAGGAGGTCTGTTTATCTTGCTTCCCAAGCCCCTGAAACTGCTGACTGGACTCTGCTTAGTGAAATGCAGATTACCGAAAGCTGAGAAAGGTACATTTGGTCCATATTGTTTACAGATTCGAAATATGCAGACTTGTCTATTCTCTAAAATTTTTGTCCTCCGAATCAACATTTCTGATACTTTTGCAGTCACTCCTGCAGATAACTTTGACAAATTTGAGTTACCCAACACACACCTTACCCATTGAGTTTGAACAACAAGATGCTGTCTTCTTGTCTTTGGTCTCATATTAACAACCAATGTGCATCTTGTAGTCTATGTACTATCACATTTTCTGCATCTTTGTTGGTGGCTTTACTGTTTTAAATGGCCTCCAGGCATGAAGTACTGTCCAGTATTCCTAATGCAAGAAGGTTGTAATGTGCCTTCGTGAGAAGATTACATGGTAGATAAACCTCATTCAGGTTTGAGTCATTGTGCTGTTGCCCATGAGTTTAATGTTAATATATAAATAATATGTATTAAATAAATTTTCTTTAAATACAAATAAATGATATTTGTATTAATTAATTAATAAAAATGTCATGACCAGAGCCTCATGGGAGCGTACCCCCATCTTCTTTCCAGGAGCAATGTTCAATTTTCACTAGTGCAGCATTCATGGTGAATTTATAGAACATGACTGCTATGAATAAAAAGTGCTGACCATGGGATCTCTTGTCACAGCTATAGTGCCAAGAAATATACAGTGGAGAAAAGGTAGCCTCTTCAACAAATGGTGCTGGGAAAACTGGAAATCCATATGCAGCAAAATGAAAATAAACCTCTATCTCTCACCCTGCACAAAACTCAACTCAAAATGGATCAAGGACCTAGGAATTAGACCAGAGACCCTGCACCTAATTGAAGAAAAAGTAGGTCCAAATCTTCATCATATCATCCTAGAACCAGACTTCCTTAACATGACTCCAAAAGCACAAGAAATAAAAGCAGGAATTGGGATAGATTCAAACTGAAAAGCTTTTTCTCAGCAAAGGAAACAATCAGCAATGTGACGAGAGAGCCTACAGAGTGGGAGAAAATCCTTGCCACACACACTTAAGATAGAGCACTGTTCTCTAGAATTTATAATGAGCTCAAAAAACTTCACAGTAAGAATACAAATAACCCAATCAATAAATGGGCTAAGGAAATGAGCAGACACTTCACAGAAGAGGATTTACAAGCAAGCAACAGATGTTTGAAAAAGTGTTCAAAATCTCTAGTAGTAAGAGAAATGCAAATTAAAACTACCCTAAGATATCATCTCACCCCAATTAGAATGTCTATTATCAAGAATACAAGCAACAGTAGGTGTTGGCGAGGATGTGGGGAAAAGGTACACTCATACATTGCTGGTGGGGTTGCAAATTAGTGCTACCACTCTGGAAAGCAGTATGGAGATTTCTTCAAAAACTCGGAATGGAACCACCATTTGACCCAGCTATTCCACTCCTTGGCCTATACCCAAAGAAATGGTAATTTTAATAAGGTCTCAGGTATGTGGTGGATGGTCACTGATTTGGCAAATGTGTATTTTATATTCTAACTTAAAAAAACAGCAAGAGAGTCAGGAACTGATTGCTTTCAGTTGGAAAAAAACAGCAATTCATGTTTATTTAAAATTTTGTTCCAAAGCTTTGTTACTTCCTTTAATCTCTCAGAATATGGTCTGTGAAGATTCTGGTCACTTGGACATTCCATAAGTCATAACTTTGGTCTAACAAATCAAACATATCAGGCTAACTGAGCCCGGCAGTGATGAATGGCTAGTATACTGAAACTTGGCAAGATATATGTATTTCAGCAGGTAAGATTGACCCTATGGAATTTTTTATTGATTCTTTTTAGTTACTTATAACATTAGGATATATTTTGATTTTGACAAGGTCCAAAATAATGGAGTATAATTTTCTGTAATTCAGCACCCATCACTTCCCCCTCCTCCCTCTTCCATCTCTCTGCTTCCCTCTCCATATGATCATTCTACAATTTATTTATAGATTTTTTAAAAATTAGTGCCCTGTGTATATACTTGAAGTTGGGATTCGCTGTGTTATATTCATGTATGTGCATATGAACGTTTGGTCAGATTCATTCTGCTGTTCTTCCCTTTTCCCTCTCTCCATCCCCTTTGTGGAATCTACTGATTTTTTCCTCTATTTGATGAAATTCCCTCTCCCTTTTTGTGGGCATCTGCCAATGTAGAAAATGTTGAGGTGTTTCATGGTGAGGAACTTGCCAGAATGTTCCCTCCAAAGTAGTAGGGTCATTGCTCCATCTCATATCCTCATTGCATGCAGAACAATTATAAACATTATCTTATGGATTTGTTTGGATGCAGAGTCAATAGAACCCAGACCTATGAATCTATCAGGTGACAAAGGTGGCTATATGAGAAGAGAGTAGATAGACAAGGTTCTGTAAAAAAACCAGGATGCAGCTGGGTGTGGTGGTGCACGTCTGCAATCCAAGCAACTTGGGAGGCTGAGTCAGGAGGATCATGAGTTCAGACAGCCTCAGAAATTTAGTGAGGCCCTAAGCAACTCAGTGAGACCCTGTCTCTAAATGAAATACAAAATAGGGCTGGGGATGTGGCTCAGTGGCCGAGGGTCCCTGAGTTCAATCCCTGGTTCCAAAAAAAAAAAAAAAAAAAAAAACCAAAAACAAACAAAAACAAAAACAAAAAAAACCAGGATGCAAGACAACCAGTTCCCTCACTTTGGGCATTTTATTTAGCAGCTCCTACTGAGTTGAAAGTTCAGAGGTAGGAAAGAATAAAGTGTGGATTCAATGGCACACCCATGGAACCCACTACACTTTTGCCATGGAAGAATTACATTTCAGTTCCCTGATGTTTGGGAGCAAAGCCATTTCATCTACAATGAAGAATTATATGCTCAACCCTTGGTGCATCAAGAATTGTTTTAAACGGGAAGCACCGAATGGTCATGTATTCAGAACTTCATTTTTTGGACATACAAAATTTTGTACCTGGAAGGGACTGCGTAATGGTTAATTTGATACCAGATGATTAAGAGGCTTCTGGGTGTGTCAGTGAGGGTGTGTCTAGGAATGCTTGGTATGTGGAGACACTCCCTAAGCGTGTGCAGCACTGCCCAGTAGGATGATGGCTTGGATGGAAAAAAGTTGTATGAACAAGGAAGCAGATGCAGATGCAAACTTGACTTTTCTTGAACACATTCATGATTGCTGCTTTGATTGTCTGAGGATATCAGACTCTTGCTTCTTCACTCTTCCAAAGCAGATTCTGCCAGTGATTCTCCAGGTAGTTTCCAGAAACCTTGGTCTCAGACTAGGGTAGCACTGTTGATTTTTCTTTTTCTGGGGCTTCTGCCTCTTGGACTGCGCAGCTGCTGGTTCTTCCAGCTCTACAGCTGCAGATGGCCATTGTGGACTATCCAGCTTCTGGTTGTGTAAGTCAATCTAATAAATCCATTTTTATGGTCATACTTTCTGTTGATTCTGTTTCTCTAGAAAACTCTGACTATTACAGACTGGTAGCAGTCTATATTTCTGAGATGAGCAAGACCAGAAGACTGGGTGAACTGAAGATAGAGGTTATTTGTGCAGAAGCTCATGGCTTTATCTTCCTCTACATATCTCTGCATGAGGGTGTCATAGGACCAGCTAAAAAAAGAGGAAACAAGACTGGAGATTAATTTGTTGTTGAGTTGACTTGGAAATAAGCCAAAACGGCAAAATGGTGGTGGCTGTATTACTATCACATTCTTGGGTGCCTCCAAAGATAATTAAGATAGAAAAATTTTATAATGGGCAAAGCTGAAAAAATATGCTTGCTAGTCCACTTTGTGGGGAAAAAATTAGTTTGAGGTAACAGTATGTATGAAATCATGGAAAATTGTTAATGGTATGAGGCTATTAAAAATGAATGGAGGATCAGAGGCAAGTCAAGGCACAGGCATCTGAGCAGACATACAGGAATGGGCATGAGATTTATAGATTTGTATTCACATGTTCATGCTCACAAGAAGATATCCATCAAAGAATAGACATTAAACATTGAAGTGGACATAATGCCTTGCTCAGTATCAGCTTATCTTATTGATGATACCATATCTGGCAGAAGAGCACATTTAGTAATTAGCCACTTTGGCAGATATAGTAGATATGTATGGGCTCAATAGCACCAACTCCACTTACTGATATAAAGATGACTAATGTTATATATTAATGTCATTTAATCTCCCATGTGTAGAGAACAATGATGTTCCCCTGATATACAAGCATTCCTTAACGGTCAACTAGTAACTGTTGAATAGTCAGCTATATTAAATCCCTCCTGTTCTAGAAGTGCTGCAGCAGTTTGTCCTCACAGAGACTTGAGACTCAGGTAAAGCATCTATTTTGAAGTAGTTTTCTGAGTACAATACATAAATAGAAGCAGAAATATCTATGCTGTATCCCAATAAAAATCCGTGAGTCCAGGAATCAAATGCAGAAAGAATGCTAGCCACACTCATCACCAGGCTTAATGACAAAGTAAGAAAATTTATATTGACTATGAAATCCAGAGCTCCTCCAGAGGGATACAATAGGATTTCCATTGATCTACGAGCGACAGCTATTGCCAGTGTTCTTCAGAAATACATACATATATTTTTGATCCAGGGACCAGCAAGCATGAAGAATAGTTAAAATCTAAGCAAGGGTAATTGATTAAGATCAGCAGGAACAGATATGCTTACAAAAGTAGGAAGCAAAAAAGATAGTGTACACTTGGGTGTCTTCCCTTGGCCTATTATAACTGTGAATGGACAATGGTAACCTTGAGCCTCTCCTTCTGGGCTGTTTTCCAAACTCTGGGAGAAACGCACCTATGTGGAACAAGTGGTGGGACTTTGGCAGCAATGGTATGTGCTGTTCAATGTCCATCAAGAGAAGTGGCTGTAAAGAGCACAGCTAACTGACAGTCCAATTACCTCTGTTGTGAAACACACCAAGATCAATGTTACCACTGTTGACCAAGGACAGTATGGTAGTGTATCAATGCTGGTCCTGTGCGGCAGCCCCTCAAACTTCTGTACTGAACTTGTTTGGTTCAAGCTCCCTATCAGTATGGCCAAAAGTCCCTTAGAACAAATGCCATACTCTGAGACTCTGCTTGCTCCATCCTTTCTTAAACTGTTGTCGTACCTGCATTATAACAAGAAGGCTTTCCATGCTGTCCCTCCCCTCAGTATTCCTAACCCTGTTTCCCCCACTTCTCTCACTTCTAATCCCATCTTGATGTCTGCTCCTCGGAGGCCCTGAATCAACAGTGATCAACTCCTAAATGCTCTCTTGTGTGCCAAATGAAGCTTGTAAATTGTCTCATTCTACTATGTAATATATAAATGAAAATACATATGTTCACTGCAATTAAAATTTGCTTCATCACAGAAAGTTTTGCTTGCTGGAGAGCATTTTTTTTTTATTGCCTCAGAAGTGTAGATAATGGTAAAGTGTTTTGGATAAACATGTTTTGGAAAGTGCCAGAAATTTCTGGAGTACATTGTTAAAGAATTATATAATTTGTATATTATTTAAACCATTTGTATAATAGTTGGTAGTATAATGAAGACAGAAACAGAGAGAGAGAAAGCAATTAAAAAATCCTATCCCTGGATTAGGTAATGTGTGTCCTCCAGTCATTTTTCCATGGTTGCTTACAGTCATTGCTTAGCTTGCTGAAGGAAATTGAATGCAAGGTATACCAGAGGAGTGACAGTTGTGTCCTGCTCACTTGGTGTTGCCTACTTCTGGACATCCCATACCTGAGTCTTTCTATTGGACTTGAGATGATGTGACCCAGAATAATGCAAAGGGACACAGACTTAGTGTTATATCCCTTTAGTGAGATACTACTAATCTACAAATAAAACTATCAAATATTGTTACATGCATTAAACTAGATAAGTTTCATAAGCAATATCAAAGAAAAACTTCATAAAATAAAACATAATTTCATACTCATTTATATAACATTTAGTACAGGTTAAAACTATACTATTTCTTCATTATTTGGCAAAGCTATGTAAAATCAAGGCAAACATCATCAGCAAAGTCAGTATGGTAGTTAATGCTAGAAGTAGTGATTGGTATGGTCAAAGAGAGTAATTAATTGATGTGATTGATCATAGTTACCTAGACATTAATTGCATAATTATTCTTTGACTACATAGGCACATTCATATTATACCCTTTTGTATGACTCTCAGTAAAGTTATATTAGATAAAGACACGAAGTTTTATAGACATTATATTCTCAATAATATTAATAATGTACTATAAAAAGTTTTGAGAAATAATTTATTTCTAAATTTATGCCATGAAAATGAGTTCAGCTAATTATCTTCAGTGATGCAATATCCAAAACTATGTATTATATACAGAATAAGACATTTGACAAAAAACTGCAGGGAGAAAATGGAAGCATAGTCTCAACCACCAGAAATTGGATTCAAGAATAATTCAAAATATTAATATTGCAGTTGTGATTATTTTCCTCTTTCTTTTTTTTTGGACAAAATAAGTGCATCTTTTTCTTGATATTCTGCTTTCCAATAATGAGTATGGTATTTTTACTTATTAGACAACTAACATCTTTCATGTCCATTGTAATAGCTGTCACAAATTGGAGTCACGTACCATTCAGTGGTATCAGTTATGGTCTCAGCATGGTTCATGTGATTATTTCCTGGAGCAGGTAACCGATATTCCCTCAGGGAATTGGATTACTGAATGCACAATTGTGCAATTTTGAGGTAATCCCTCTGAGAACAGTACGGAGAAAATTTTCACAATGGATAAAATAAGTTGATGGGCTCCCTGGAGGTGAGACAGGATAGGAAGGGAAGATTAAGGTTTTTAAAAAATGTAATAAAATCAAACTTTACCCATTGCCTACTTTTTCTAGGAACTGTTCTATTGACCACTGAACCTGACTTCCAAGGCAGATAGAGGCATTAAAATCCACTGTGCCTTAATTATTTCCAACACACAAACCTTTGGCTAGAATGAGAACTTCCAAAACCCTGGCTTTAAAAAATAAACTAGTAACATTAAAAAAATAAACTAGCATCTTTATTTGACACCTCGACAAATAAGAAAACAAAGTAAATGACTTGAATTGTTGAATCCTCATGTTTCTTTCTTTCTTTGTACTTGAGAAAAGTTTGTTCAGACATTCCTTTGGAGAAGTTACAGAGGACTGCAGCTATGGAATTAGACATTTATATTTGACCAAGACAGCAATCTGTCTTCTGCTTGCTGCTTCTTTTGCTCATTTCTCAGAAAATATAGAGTTCAATTTTATCATCATCAGAGAAAGATGTGCACAATATCAGCCATAAAATCAATTAGCAAGGGTTTAGTCAGTTATTATATTCCTACTCCTACCATTTCCCTTGAAAATTCCCATTCATAGGAATGCAGTCAGAGCCACAGTAACTCATCTCTTGCAGATGAATTTGGAAATAATTCCTTATTTCATGCTAGCTCATTTCTCTCTAAGACCAATTTTAAAAATGTAAACAACAATAATAAGAAATAATTCTCCATTTTATTTTATAGCAGTTCCTATGTATGAATGTGTGTTAATCACATGTATCTTCAGTACCACAACATAAATCTCCTCATTATTTCTGCCAGGGATTCCAAACCAGGGATCACTGGTTGATCCAAGGATATATACCAGGTCTAATTTATACATCATATGCAAGCTTAAAGACTGGATTATTTCTTCTTAGAATTTAAAACATCACCATGTTTTAAAGAACTCAAATCAACGTTTCTCCATAGAAGACATACAAATGGGCCAACATGTAGAAGGATGGACTAGATTTATCTTCTTAGAATTTAAAACATCACCATGTCTTGCATCTGAGTCACTTGAAATCTGACTCTTTGGAGTAGCTGATGTGACATTCCAAAAATCCTCTCACATCTCTTTTTCTATAGTCTTGATTTATTCATAGTTATGGATATCTCAGAGAGGCCATTTGGGGAATCTTAAGCAAAGATGCCTATTAATTGACTCTCTAATCCCT
The DNA here is from genome assembly GCA_020662805.1 of Glaucomys volans. NCBI lineage: Eukaryota > Metazoa > Chordata > Mammalia > Rodentia > Sciuridae > Glaucomys > Glaucomys volans. Next base: position 2,511,819 of record JAJEJO010050221.1, read on the forward strand.
TAGGACTGGATCATAGGACTGGGTCAAGTTTAGAATGACCTCAGTATGAAATCCCTGGTGGGTTGAAAGGAGCTGCATCTGGACACTGTTAGTAGTGCTTGTGATTTTACCAGTGAAAATCTTTAATCATTTATTGATAGATGAAAATTAAAATATGACTGTAACTTCCCAATGTATTTCCTAATTTTGAAGATATTTTGGTTTTGTTCTTATTATTGCTGTCTTGCTTGTTTTTTTTTCCATGAATCTTCAAAAATATTCTAATAATCTATTTCTAAAACATGAAGTTCATATTCATTTTAAACATTAAGCATTTTCACTATACATTGTTATTTCTCTTATGTTGGTCAGTTTTATTTTTTACCATTTATGGGAATATTATTTTACCATGAATTTTTTAGAGAATATTTTATTGAGTGTATTCTCAAGTATATTACATGCATTCTTTCTTTTTTCTAGACATTTGTGTATGAAAAATATATTTTATCCCTTTTTGAATTATATCAATGGTAAGTATTATATTCTTACATTTCCAATCTTTCTTCTAATAGTCCAGTTTGGGTCCATTGAATTTTTTATATTCAATGCTCCTCATAACAAGTCTAATGATATTCTACTACTCCTTGACAAATCAATTTTATTGTGTCTACCTAGAAGCATTGGCTTTTCTGTCTCTCAATTCTCTAGTTCAAGTGTTTCGTTGGGGGTATCAGAATAACCAACTCATGTGCTTTATATGTGCAAAGCATTTTAATGTCTTTAAAACTAAACTAATTTGCTTAAAAGTATGTCATTAAGTAGGTACAGCAAATTGTATCTTACAGATGAAAAAATTGAGGTAGAGAGACATTAAGCAATTACCCAGGCATATAGGTTGGTTAATGGTAGAGCAGGAAGTTAAACCTATATGTCAGGCTATGCAATCTGAGTTTGGAAACCATAACCAACCATCAGCAATATTGGCCTCTTCCTATACAATGGCTTGTGAAAATATTTTCACTCCTGTATTTACTGTAACAACAAGATATGAAAACAACATAAATATCTAATGGAGAAAAATAATGTGGTATGTATGTAAAAAAGTTTAATATTCAGTCTTAAAAATAAAAAAAATCCTTCCATATATAATAATGTCAATAAGCAAAATGTAAAAATGGAATTGAACTTTCATGCCATACTAGAAAGACACTCAAAGTGGACTAGAACCCTCAATGCAAGATTTGAAATTAAAATATCATAGAAGAAAACCAAAGAAGAGCTTTTTATAAATGGTCTTGGTAATGATTTTTTGATTATGTCACCAAAAGCTCAAGCAACTAAAGAATAAATAGGCAAGGAACTGTATTAAACCAAAAAGCTTCCGCATAGCAAAGAAAACCATCACCAGAGTGATAAAACTATGTAGACGAAATGTTTGAACAATGCATGTGATAAGGTGTTAATATCCAAAATATTTAAGGAACTCATATAACTCAATAGCTCAATTAAAAAATAATAATTAAAAAGTGGGCAAAGAACTCTAATCAACCTTTCTCCATAGAAGACATACAAATGGGCCAACATGTAGAAGGATGGACTAGATTTATCTTCTTTTGTGCTAGGGATGGCCCCCAGGACTTGCACACGCTAGGAAAGCACTCTGTCACTGAATCTCTCAGATGAGAAATTTTTAAAAGTTAATTTTATTTTTAAAAGGTTATTTGGATATGAAAATGTTTTTGCTGAATGAAAGCTACCTAAAATTTTCTTTGCATGCTATTCATCAGTTTTTATAAATAAATATTGAGATTTTGTGATGAAGTCTCTGTCCACTCTTTCAAAATGTGTGCTGAAATAAGTAACTCAACTGGAGGCCAAAATGCAGTCGTTTAACATAATAAGGGAGAAATAAAATGGCCAACGTAATTTCTATATAGATCTGATTGAGATTCTTCTTTTATAAGATTTTATATGTTCATATTTTCTTCTTATCAGAGCTCTCATCCCTAATTTAAGTTAATGTCTTCATTTAGCTCGAAGCTAAATTTAAGTACAGCCTATTGTTACACTGTTAAAGAATGCTAAGTCCTCTAAAATCATATAATTTTGATTACCTCTTTTATTAGTTACTTTAGGAATTATTTATTCATTCTCTTTGTGTGACAATTTTGTAAGTGGACATCAGAGTATTTTGAGTATGATCTGCTTTGTACCTCATGTCCATTAAATCTCTCCCATGACCAAAGTACTTCAAATAATCTCACAACCTAGGCAAATATCTCTGTGATCCCAGTGATATCCCTTGGGTTTTATCATCAGCTTCCTCCCCTAAATGTAACAGTTGGCAATGATTGAAACTATGCATCCCAGGTAAATTTTGTCTGCAGAGGCTTAAATGTCTATTTTGCTAGAGAAGGTCATGTTTTGTCCACTGGCATGGTAATAGTCTGCTGCTGCTAGGGAAAAATGTTACTTTTATTGCAATCTAAGTTGAAAGGATTTTCAGAGAGGTCTTGATACTTTGCATATGATAGCACTATTGAATAGCTGATACTACAATGAATGCCCAGTAGCTGCAAAATTTTTTATTGGTTCTTTGTAGTTATATATAATATTAGGATTATTATAAAAGCATGGAATATAATTTTCTCTAAATCAGTCCCCGGTACTTCCCCTTTCCCACCCCTCCTCCCTCCCCCTTTTCTGTTGCCTCTATTGACCTTTCAGCTATTTACTTGGTTTTTTTGTTGTAATTATAGTCTTGAGAATGTACATGATGATGAGGTTCACTGTGGTATATTTGTATGTGTATGTAGGAAAGTTAAGTCAGATTCACTCTGCAATATTGATGCACTACAGTGAAGTGATAATGTTACATTCCAATTTCAAGGTGACTATAGTGATTAGATCAAATTTCTAGCTTTTGAAATTTTTATATTTAATTATTTATATATTTTGGGATGAGGGATTTAAGCCAGGGGCTCTTAACCACTGAGCACTCCCAACAATTTTTTTTTTGAGACAATGTCTCTCTAAGTTCCTTAGGACCTCACAAAGTTGTTGAGTCTGGTTTTGAGCTTATGGTCCTCCTGCCTCAGGCTCCCAAGTCACTGGGATTGTAGGCCTTCACCAACACACCTGGCTTGAATTTTTAAAATATCAATTCAGTAAGTATCTTAAAAGCAATAGAATTATGCAATAGTAGTTTTGAAAGGATGGAGCTGGAGAATATCATGGTAAGTGAAATAAGCCAATCCCAAGAAACCAAAATCCAAATGTTTTCTCTGATATGAGGATCCTAATTCATGATGTGGGGTGGTGCTAGAGAAGAATATAGTTACTTTCGATAGAGGGGAGTAAATGGAGGGGAAGGGGTATGGGTATAGGAAAGATAGTAGAATGAATCATACATTAGTACTGTGTACATATTTAACTGTATGATCAGTAGGATTCTACATGGTATATAACCAGAAGAATGAGAAATTATTCTCCATTATATATGATGCATCAAAGTGCATTCTACTGTCATGTATAACTAAATAAAATAAATTAAAAAATTAAAAATATAAGTTAAGCTATAGAACCTTCAAAAGGATAGGTAATGTATAAATCAACATGGGATACCTGCAAAAAGGTAGAAATGACAATTTGCAGAAGCATGGTGACAAAGAAGGGGAAAAAGAGAGAAAGGCAAGTAATGTGTCATAGATGAGATATCATTTACTCATAAAATAAGTGTTTTCAGACTTTGATATTTGTCAAATAGTTTATTTTATCTATCATATGCTATGCCATGTTCTTTTATATATAGAATGTGAAAGTTTTGTCTGTGCAGAAGTGTGTGGGCGAATGATCCTACTTTATTTATTATTATAAGATTGAAAAATCTCTAGGCACTTTATGAATATCAATAATTATGTCACATGTGAGAGTTTTGTTTGAAGCTCATTTTTAACTTAATTTCTTACCATTGTATTTTAGATTATTTATTTTCATATCTCATCAGTTTATTATTTGTAATCAGAGAGCTAAATTTATCTGAGTCTGTTTTCTGTAAATATCTAACATGTAATTTTTATCTGCAAATTTTGCACTTCAAGGGTTCCTAGAAATTGTGTTTTCTTGCACAGTAAAACCTTACATTTTAGAATCACACCTTCAAATCAGAGTTAGAGATCTTTTCCCTTTCTGGCAGGGTAGCCAATTCAGGATGTCCGATGGAAAATTATAGTCATTCATCAATGAAGGCGAGGGAGTCATCATTTATTGTAAAACCTTAGGCTTCTGGATGATTGTAAACTATCACAGACAGAATTACTCCCATTGTACTCCTCGGGGGCTTCTTGTTTCTCAGAAAAGAAAAACAGAGATAGTAAAGTTTGTTTCTTAACCACTGTCTATCTGGAAACACCAAATATGTCCTTGCTTTAGACCTCATCTAATTTTGAGACCCTTCTCTATCAAAAAGTATTAAATTGAGGCATTCAAATCAGAGTGACTTATAATATGGTCTAGTCTGTTGTTGAATCTTGTGCATCATGATGCTCAGGGAAGGCATCAGTTTATGAATAGATGTGGTAGTTTGCTGCTGGGAGAGCAAAGAGTTAAAAAAAAAAAGTTTTGTTCTTGCTTTGTGTATATTTATTTATACATGCAAAATGAATGCTCATATGTGTGTATATACATATATGCATAAGTATATATTTATGCTGTCTTCTCTCAGTACTTAGACTCAGAATGCAACTCCTCTGGTTAGCTACCTCAGAAGTTTCCTTCAGTTGCAGCATAGATGAGGCCTTTCATTTTCCATAGGAGCTCTGTAATGCCTATTTCATCCTTTTTGTTCATTTAATGTAGCTGATAAAGTAGAAAGGAAATTGATGGTTTTGCTAAGAATGATTGACACATCATAACTTAGTGTTCTATCTCTCTCACATATCCTGTCCTTACACATCTATTTTTATTCTCAAATTTTTGGGAGTCTAGACTTCAAGAACTTATAGGAACTAAAAAAAAATTCATCACCATTCTTCAAGGGATAGTTCATTTAGTAATAAGAAGGCAAATGGTAGCTGAATATTGATTTACAAATTTATGCCTGAAAACAGCATCCCTGTTTTTAAAGTGATTTTAAACATTTAATATAAGAATTCATGTTATTTCAGGTTGTAAAATTCTTATAGTCAAGAGTCTACTAAATTCATTGCTGAACTAAAAGACATAATTCCATGCTAATCATATTATCCTGTGTAATAGATACAATCTTAAATTTTAAGATTCAACATGTTTTACCTCTCCTGCACTTTAGAGCTCTCTGGGAATAAAATTCAGGATAATTAGTGTGGGCAAGAAATCTAAAGAGTAACTACCTTATTTGTATCTGGCAAAATTAAATTAATTAAGAATTTAAAAGAACAACCCTAAGCTCACTGCAGCACAAAATTCCTTAGAAATTCAATGAGATAACATTCATGGAGAATTGCTTAAGAGATGAGTATTGATGTACATTTCCAGATACAACAAACTTTTCACTATGTAGTTGACAGGAGTTGTACACATCAACTCAAGATTTGCTCTTCCTTACAGATACTTTTCAACAAGAAATACCTTTCTAAATACATTTGCAGCAAATATATACTGCGCACATAATATGTTCCAGAAGTTGTTTGAAGCACAGACAAAAACAGACAACAGCCCCTGTCTTTATGGGTTACATTCTAGTAGATATAATAACTATTTCTTCATGGAGATGAAAAATTATATAAGCTAATGGGCTTACTGTTTCACTTTGCTTATAGAAAACCTTGATTATGACACATAATTTACACTTTTTTAATGGAAATTTTTCCATTCGTCTTCATTTTGTATCACAAATTTAATTAATATTATCTTGTTTCTGATAGTCTTAACAACTACCATCTTTAATTTTTTCTTAAATAAGGTAAAATAAATATGCAAACAAAATTTGTGTGAGCACTATTCAAGTTTCTAATTTGAGAACAAAACTAAATAAAATTTACCAAAAATTTAGATTTTTCATAATTTTTGGTATTAAAATTTTCAAAAACTATGTAAGCATACATAGACATCAATGAGGAAACATTATTCATGACAGAAAGCTCTATCACTGGAGAAGTTAAGAAAAATGATGAGATTTATTTTGTTTCATTGGTTTTATTTGTAATCAGTAAAAATTATGATTTCACTAATTACAAAAGTTGATTTTACAAATGAGATATGTACGTTTTATATAATCTTTAGACTATTGTGAATTTACCTCAGTAAATTAAGAAATACTTAGATTTTAATAGGCATCTCCATGTTTTGTGCAGCTATAACAGATGCTGGGTAATTAATGTATAAAGGGGTTTATTGGCTCATGATTCTGGTGGCAGGAAATTCTAAACAGTATGGCGCCACTGTGTGAATGCATCAGATGTGGTGGAAAAGCTGAAAGGGAACTAATTTGTGCAGAAAGGGCACATGTGAGACGAAGGAAGCAAGAGAGGAACCAGACTTTCTCTTTTATAGCACTCCACTCTCCCACTACTTAGCGACTAATTCCCTCCTGTGAGAATACTGATTCTTTCATGAGGGTGAAGCCCCCACCTTCCACTTGACTCCACATTTTATAAGTTCTACTACCTCAACACCACAACACTGGGGAGCAGACCTCCAGCAGAGGAAATGTATTGGGGGTAAACCATATCTAGGCCATTATATTAGATATCAGACATTTTCCCTGAGTTCCTTATACATCTCAGTTAACTAACTTAGTTTTATTAATTATCAACCCAAAGTAATCTTATATGGTAGATAGTATTATTATCCTCATTTTATGAGTATAATTGGGGTTTAGTTTAGAAACTAAGTCATGAGCAAGTCATCACAATCAGGAAGGGATGGTCCTTAGATCTGAACATAGACAAATTCACATCACAGCTGTGTAATAATCACTGCATAGTTAATACTTATTGTATATGGAATGTGTAATAACATGCATTCTACATTTATATGAAGATGTGAACAAAACTATTTTAATATAATAGCTGATAAAAGGGGGCATAGAAAATTGGTTGAAATGAAGTTTAGGACAAGAAGAAAAACTTTGATATTGCTGAAAGATTTTCCAGGTGTTGGGGAATATATAACTAATCTTCTTAGAACGTTGAGAGAATACAAGGAAGCAATATTGAACAATCCATAGTTCTTAGAATTCAATGAGTCTCAAAAGATGGCTGTCAAAATAATGGTACTCCAAGGAGATCCACATCTATAATCTAATATCTAGATCCTGTGAATATGTCTGGTTATCTGGCAAAAGATATTTTACAGATGTGATTAGATTTCTAGACCAAGAGAGGGGAATATTTTCCTAGATCATCTAAGTGGATGAATTCTAATTTCATGGGCCCTTAAAATAGGAGAACCTTGTGCATCTAGAGCCAGAGAGTCAGAATGTTGACAGAACAAATGGCAGGAGAGATTTTAATCATGCCAGGGACTGAACCAGGCTTTGCTAGCTTTCACTATGGAGGAAGGGATAGGAGCCAATGAATCTGCTTGATGATGGAAGTTAGAATTGTCCTCAGCAGACAGCCAGAAAGGAAATGAAGACCTCAATTCTACAAAGGCAAAGAACAAAACCTGCCAAAAATCTGAAAGCAACAGGAAACAGATCCTCCCTGGGAGCCTCTGGAAAGAACTATGGCCATCGAACATCTTGCTTTTCACGTGGTAAGACTTGTGTTGGACTCCTGGGCTACACATTTGTAAAATAGTAAACTCAAAGCATTTAATTCCCTGAATTTGCAGTTATTTGTATGGAAGAAATAGAAAACTAATGAAGAAAATTTCTCCACACAAGCCAATAAGTTATGATTTTGATAGTATATCTGGAGTTTTTACAAATAACAGCTAGAACATATCAGTCACATTTGAAAAAATTCCATAATGATAAAGTGTTCATCTACTTGTATTATTATTATTATTATTATTATTATTATTATTATTATTATTATCATTTGGCTGTGCTAGGGCTCAAATCCAGACTCTTTTGCATGTTAGGTAAATACGGTACCACTGAGCTACCCACCTTCCCACTCCATCCTAGTTTAAGAACCTTTGAAAAAGAGATAAAACAATCTCTGTTAGTAATTTATCCCAAGGAATATAATACTAAGAAGAATTTCTACTTCAATCTGTGTAATTAAATTTTTCATAAAATTATAGAATGTTTGAGCTGGAGGCAGATTTGAAGATAATCACAATCAATTTTGTAGCTTTACAAGAAAGAATGCTGAGACATGGAAATTATCTATGTAAACTGTAGTTTTCCAGTTAGGAGAAAGAGTTTTTGGTTTTTATATTGAAATACCTGCTTTTCCTTAGTGTACACATTTGTTTCTGTTCTATACTGAGGTGAGATGGAGAACTAAAGTTGAGTTTCGTAAGTGGCTTCTCTGCCCATGAATCTGTGGCCTAATTATAGAATAAAATGCTAAAGGAAAGTGTGAACCTGAATTCCACCAGAGAAAGCTATTGTAATGATTTATTAAGAACATGATTCATTATATCATCACTAAGATGGGAACAACAACCCATATTACAAGGGCTGCATGGCCTACACTTCTCACACCATATTTTAGAAACCTCGAACCCAAATTTTGACAGGTATATATAAAGGGAATTGATTTAAACTCCCTTAAAAATGCAAATGCATTCATAATTTTAAGTCTGCACATATATTCTATCAGTGACTCAGACTTCTAAGGAGTTTCAATTTTCTCCAGGTCTTTTTATGGTGTCCCCATATTATTTCATATAAGGGGCTCAGAGTTGTCATTACAGACACAAACGCATCCTCAGGAAACTTACACACAGCAGGAGAGCTTAGTGAATCATCTTTGGCAGTTAATAAGATCTACATATAATAGCAGTGAAAAGACATATGGTATCAACATTTTTTCCTTAAATCTTCCTCATATTACTGATAACAAATTCAAAGCATATAATTTATTCCTTTCCCTGGTTTACTTGAGGAAACTTGTAACAACACACGGATTGAGTACTGGGTAAAGCTAATGTATGGTTGTCCAATTCCAGGACTACTGAGTCTCATCTTTATCCCCATTAAGGCAGGTAGTTAACATTAACCAGCACAGAATCCAGTTCTAAATCATTTCCACCCTCATAACTGCAACCCATTTTGAGAGAATTAGATCAGGAAAATTCTTTAATGATAATTTATGTTCAAAAGTCCTTGGTATATGTTCAAAGTCACTATAAGTTTATATGATTGCCTCCTGTTGAGGTAGTATTTCTCTTTGAATAGAAAACCTATTTTGTTTTTAATTAATCATAATGATTTATAGATGCTGTTAATTATGTCTGTAATTGAAGTAAAAAATGGTTTTATAGTGACACCTAACATTCCTAAATTTTCTGAAGTAGGACATAACTCAATCCCACAGAAAATTCTAGTTCTTTGAATCACAATATTAAAACTATAATGTTTATACCTGTATCATTGCCTTCTTTATGTAGCCAACTTAATGCCCAAAATATTTTTTTGCAAGAGATAAAAAGATGTAGGTAGGGAGAACACAGTCTCATCCAAATGAGTGAGATCCGTCAGCATTATAATTAATAAATGAATCAGGAGTAATTTGCTGCTTGAGGATTTCTGGTGTTGCCAGTGACTGCTATGCCACTTAATAATGACAATATGATGATGACGATGATGATGACGATGAGAACAGCAGATATTATTTGTTAAGGTTTGTTTGAGGCAAGGTTACCTCATTTAACAAAGAACCCAGCAGTGGAAATGCATGTTTTAAAAGGATGACTGATTATTGAGATCTTAACCCTAAGAAAACAATGCCTAAATCTAGTAAAAACTAAAAGACAATACAACTGTAAAAAATAATTCCTCAAGTACAAAATGCAAAATCTAATGAATAATTTTGTTTCTAAAACAAGAAATATGAGAGGGGGGAAGGGGCAGGGGTATGAAAGATGTTGGAATGAGACAGACATCATTACCCTACATACATTACATTACGATGACATGAATGGTGTGAATCTACATCACGCACAACCATAGAAATGAAAAGTTGCACCCCATTTGTGTACAATGAATCAAAATACAGTCTGTAAAAATTAAAAAAACAAATAATTTTGATGATGAAAAAAAGCAAAATCATGTAAATATTTCTATTTGGAATAAAAGTAACTGGAAATAGCATGTTTTTTAAAAGTTGTTTGGGAAAATGTGGTGATAAAATTCAAGATTTTAACCAACAATAAGAAAAGATGCATAATTTTTAAGTTACTGCTTAATATGCAAACTTGAAGAGAATGAAAGAAAAGAAGTAGACATTCAAAGCAGACAAGTTCTTCAGGCAGAGCCTGGCCACAGTAGTGGGTATTAAACTTACTCTTTAACCTTAAATACCTAAGAGGAAAAGAGCTAAACATATATGAAGCTAATGTTTATCAGGAATTCCACGGCATGGAGCAGTGATGCTTGAGACATCCACACCCTCCCTTGCTTTCTGTAGTGGGCATTACTCAAATTATGGCAAAGAAATTGCCATAGAAGTACAATGTGTCCTCAAGAGACTTAGGCATATGGTAGGAAGGCTTGGTCAGAGAGGCAGATTTCTAACTGTAAGATGTGCAGGTTGAGGACCAGGGATGTTAAATAAGCAGGAATGAAGAGGATGGGAAAATAGGGAAGGAGCTGCATGGATATGTAGATACAGAACAGGCATATCTCTGAGGTTTTGACTGAATAATCAGGCATGTACTGGGTACGACTCTTAAATGCCAGGGAGAGGATAGCTAAAGGTGAGGAGGAGGGATAAAGAATATGAAATGCATATTCTGGAAGCCTCACATTGTTGGGAGAATTAGGAGATGTGACCAAAGTCAAGATGCTTCTTTGAACAGCTATTTGGTTGTGATCTGAGAAAAATGTTTCAGGAGCAGGATTGCTCTCGTGCTTGAATAGGGATACATAGCACCCGCTCAACCTCCTGAAACCAAGGTTTGACAGACCACACTGATCTCCCTGTTAGTCAGAACAAAACTCAATACAATTTAAATGTGGTCAACAGAATGAGCATGTAGTGTGTCTTGCTCAGGGTACAATTACAATTACTGCACATGTGAAGAGGGGGGTGCCTATGACTCATAAACAGCAAACAGTAGCAATAAACCAAGGGATGACACAGATGTTTTGAATTAAGTACATCAAAGGGTCTATGATAAATATTCTCATGTACTTAAAAGAGGTATCATAAATGAATGATTGAGAACCTGAGCAAAGGTACACAGTAGATCAAAGGAACTACGTTCCAATTCTAGAGCTGAGAAAAATCAGTATCTGAAATGAAAACTTACTCATTGCACTTGTAGGAAGTATCAGAATCTATTAAGTCTATTGTGAGAAAGGTCAGTTATTATCACATTTTTAAGGTGGTTAGACCAAATCACTTGCTTTTCCCCAGGATTAGCCTGTTGGTAATTAGGAAGGAAATGTACTGAATGTTATCTGATCATAATGGAATTACATCATGAATGGATAAAAATAAAACTGTTATATCCCCAAATATTTGGAAGTAAGCAGTATACTTTTAAATACCCTATTCGTCAGAGAGTAAACATACATACTTTTAGTGAATTTGAAAATTTTCAGGTTGAATGGTAATAAAATTAGAAGATATATTTGTAAAATGCATAAAAAGCAGTTTTAGAGGAATATTTATAGTTTTAATTTCTTATAGAAAAACAATGACTCAAAATAATGACAAAATATTATGAAGCTAGAGGATAAAGAGCAAATTGAAACCAAAGTAAATAAAAGAAGGTTTGACAAATTCCTAAAGCTCTACTTTTACCTAATTTGAATTTCAATATTAGGAATTCCTCCTTCCCTACCCTCCCCCAAATCAATAATGCATACACAAAAAAGTCTTTTAAAAGGAAGATTCTAGCTACTGTATTCATAACTCTAATTGGCACAATCCTAAAGAAAATTAATTGAGAGAGGTTCATATATGACATAAGTGTGAATAAGAAGTAATTGACATGATTCACATATCAACATGCTATTTTCTCTAGAAAGGGGTTGTATTTTATTTTATTTTACTTTTAACCTTTTTTATCAAGTTTTGAAATTTTTAAAAATTTATTTTGATTCATTGTACATGAATGGGGTACAGCTGTTGTTTCTCTAGTTGTACACAGGTAGAGTCTCACCTTTTGTGGAATCATACATGTACATAGGGTAATGATGTCTGTACCATTCTGTTGTTATTCTTACCCTCCTCCCCTATCCCACTCCCCTTTTTTCCCTACGCAATACATCCTTCCTCCATTCTTGCCTCCCTCCCACCCTGGATTATGCATCATCATCCACTTATCAGAGAAATCATTCAACCGTTGTTTTTCGGGGATTGCCTAATCTCACTCAGCATGATCATCTCCAGCTCCATCCATTTACCTAAAAATGCCATAATTTTATTATTCTTTATGGCTGAGTAATATTCCATTGTGTATATATACCATAGTTTCTTTATCCATTCATCTATTGAAGGACATCTTGGTTGGTTCCACAATCCAGTTATTGTGAATTGAGCAGCTATGAACATTGATGTGACTGCATCACTGTAGTAATCTGATTTTAAGTCCTTTGGGTATAGGCCAAGGAGTGGGATAGCTGGGTCAT
>JAJEJO010050221.1:2524633-2559192 GCA_020662805.1 Glaucomys volans
GTATATATACCATAGTTTCTTTATCCATTCATCTATTGAAGGACATCTTGGTTGGTTCCACAATCCAGTTATTGTGAATTGAGCAGCTATGAACATTGATGTGACTGCATCACTGTAGTAATCTGATTTTAAGTCCTTTGGGTATAGGCCAAGGAGTGGGATAGCTGGGTCAAATGGTGGATCCATTCCGAGTTTTCGAAGGAATCTCCACACTGCTTTCCAGAGTGGCTGCACTAATTTGCAATCCCACCAGCAATATATGAATGTACCTTTTTCCCCACATCCTCACCAACACCTATTGTTGCTTGTATTCTTGATAATAGACATTTTAATTGGGGTCAGATGGAATCTCAAGGTGGTTTTGATTTGCATTTCTCTTATTACTAGGGATGTTGAATATTTTTTCATAAATCTGTTGATTACTTGTAGATCTTCTTCTGTAAAGTGCCTGCCCATTTCCTTCTCCCATTTATTGATTGGGTTATTTGTATTCTTGGTGTAAAGACTTTTGAGTTCTTTATAGATTCTGGAAATGAGTGCTCTGTCCGAAGTGTGTGTGGCAAAGATTTTCTCCCACTCTGTAGGTTCTCTCTTTCCATTGCTGAATGTTTCCTTTGCTGAGAAAAAGTTTTTTAGTTGGAATCTATCCCAATTATTGATTCCTGCTTTTATTTCTTGTGCTTTGGGAGTCATGTTTAGGAAATTTAGTCCTAAGCTCACTTGATGAAAATTTGGTCCTACTTTATCTTCTATTAGGTGCAGGATCTCTGGTCTAATTCCTAGGTCCTTGATCCATTTTGGGTTGAGTTTTGTGCAGGGTGAGATAGGGGTTTAGTTTCATTTTGCTGCATATGGATTTCCAGTTTTCCCAGCACCGTTTGTTTCAGAGGCTATCTTTTCTCCATTGTATGTTTTTGGTGCCTTTGTCTAGTATGAGATAACTCTACTTATGTGGGCTCTATTCTGTACCATTGATCTATCTGCCTATTTTGGTGCCAATATCATGCTGTTTTTGTTACTATTACTCTGTAGTACAGGTCAAACTCTGGTATTGCGACACCCCCGTTTCACTCTTCTTGCTAAGAACTGCTTAAGCTATTCTGGGTCTCTTTTTTCTCCAAATGAATTTCATGATTGCTTGCTCTATTTCTATGAGGTCCATCATTGGGTTTTTAATTGGAATTGCATTGAATTTGTATAGCACTTTTGGTAGTATGGCCATTTTGACAATATTAATTCTGCCTGTCCAAGAACATGGGAGATCTTTACATCTTCTCAGATTTTCTTTAATTTCTTTCTTTAGTGTTTTGTAGTTCTCCTTGTAGAGGTCTTTCACCTCTTTTGCTAGATTGATTCCCAAGTATTTTATTTTTTTAGAGGCTATTGTGAAAGGGGTAGTTTTCCTAATTTCTCTTTCAGGGGATTCATCAGTTATGAATAAAAATGCATTAGATTTATGAGCATTAATTTTATATCCTATTACTTTACTGAATTAATTCATGAGTTCTTGAAGTTTTCTGGTGGAATTTTTAGGCTACTCTAAATATAGAGTTATGTCTTCAGTAAAAAGGGATAGTTTGAGTTCTTCTTTTCCTATTCCTATCCCTTTAATTTCTTTAGTCTGTCTAATTGCTCTGACTAGAGTTTCAAGGACGATGTTGAATAGAAGTGGTGAAAGAGGGCATCCATTTCATTCTTTTATTGAATGCGCTCCATGCAATGAATTTTCCTCTTAGCACTGCTTTCATAGTATCCCAGAGATTTTGATATGTTGTATCTTTGTTCTTATTGACCTCTAAGAATTTTTTTATTTCCCCCCTAATGTCTTCTGTTATCCATGCACCATTCAATAGCATATTATTCAATCTCCAGGTGTTGGAGAAGTTTCTGTTTTTTATTTTACCATTGATTTCTAATTTCTATCCATTAAGATCTGATAGAATACAAGATAGTACCTGTATCTTTTTGTATTTGCTAAGGGTAGCTTTGTGGCATAACATATGGTCTATTTTAGAGAAGGATCCATGAACTGCTGAAAAAAAAAGTGTATTTGCTTACTGATGAATGGAATATTCTATATATGTCTGTTAAGTCTAACTTAGTGATTGTGTTATTGAGTTCTGTGGTTTCTTTGTTCAATTTTTGCTTGGAAGATCTGTCCAACGGTGAGAGAGGTGTGTTAAAATCACCCAGTATTATTGTGTTTTGGTCTATTTGGTTCCTGGAATTAAGAAGGATCTGTTTGACGTACATGGATGCACCATTTTGGGGCATCAATATGTATGATTGTTATATCTTGCTGATTTATGCTTGCCTTAAATAGTATGAAATATCCTTCTTTATCCCTTCTGACTAACTTTGGCTTGAAGTCTGATTTATCTGAAATGAGGATGGAATCCCCTGCTTTTTTACTGAGTCCATGTGCATGGTATGTTTTTTTCCTACCTTTCACCTTTAGTCTGTGGGCATGTTTTTCTATGAGATGAGTTCCTTGAAGGCAGCATACTGTTGGGTCTCTCTTTTTAATCCACTCTGCCAGTCTATGTCTTTTTTTTGGGGTGGGGGGTACTCGGGATTGAACCCAGGAGCACTCAACCACTGAGCCACATCCCCAGCCCTATTTTGTATTTTATTTAGAGACAGGGTCTCACTGAGTTGCTTAGGGCCTCGCTAAGTTGCTGAGGCTGGCTTTGAGCTCGTGATCCTCCTGACTCATCCTCTCAAGTACTGGGATTACAGGCATGCACCACCACGCCCGGCTAGTCTATGTCTTTTGATTGCTGATTTTAGGCCATTGACATTCATGGTTATTATTGAGATATGGCTTGTATTCCCAGTCATTTTTAATTATTTTTGGCTTTTAGCCTAACTTCATTTCTCTTTTAATTGGCTGTTCCTTTAGGGTAATTCCTCCCTTTACTGACTTACATTGTTGTTTTTTATTTCTTCCTTTTGGAATATTTTGCCGAGAATGGTCTGAAGGGCAGGCTTTCTATTTGTGAATTCTTTTAGCTTGTGTTTATCAGGGAAGGATTTTATTTCATCTTCAAATCTGAAGGTAAGTTTTGCTGGGTATAATATTCTTAGTTAGCATCCATTTTCTTTCAGTGCTTGAAATATGTTGTTCCAGGCCCTTCTTGCTTTTAGGGTCTGGGCTGAGAAATCTGCTGATATTCATATTGGTTTCCCCCTATATGTAATCTGATGCTTTTCTCTTGCAGTCTTTAAAAGTCTATCTTTGTTTCGTATGTTAGGTATTTTCATTATAATGTGCCTGGGTGTGGATCTGTTGTGATTTTGTGCATTTGGTGTCCTATAATCCTCTTGAATTTGATTTTCCATTTCATTCATCAGATTTGGGAAATTTTCTGATATTATTTCGTTGAACAGATTATTCATTCCTTTGGTTTGTATCTCTGTGACTTCCTCAATCCCAATAACTCTTAAATTTGGTCTTTTCATGATGTCCCATAATTCTTGAAGGTTCTGTTTATGATTCCTTACCATCTTCTCTGTTTGGTGGAGTTTGTTTTCAAGATTAAATATTTTGTATTCATTGTCTGATTTTCTGTCTTCCAAGAGATCAAGCCTGTTGATTAAGCCCTGTTGATTAAGCTTTCTATTGAGTTGTTAATTTGGTTTATTGTGTCCTTCATTTCAAGAATTTCTGGTTTTTTTTTTTTCAGAATCTCTCTCTCTTTATTGAAATGATCTTTTTCTTCCTGCAGTTGCTCTTTTAGTATTGCCTGCATTTGCTCTCTTGATTCCTCGTTCGCTTCTTGGATCATTTTAATTATGTACAATTCCCTTTCTGATAATGCTTCTGCCATGTTGTCATTGGGTTCTTTTGGTATAGTATCTGGGTTTTGGGGGGACATTTTCTTCCCATGTTTTCTCATGTTGCTAATGTATCTTCCCCTCTAGTAGTGTGAATCCTAGGTATTGCAGTTTCCCCTTAAAGACCTACAGGGTTCCTGCCTATTTTCAATCCCTCCTCTTGAATTGAGAGATCAATATTAGCAGCACACCATAAAAACCATATGCGTCCTTAATCTAAATAGTCCCTATTAAGATATCAACAGTGTTGTCTTAATAATCAGAGATGAGTTCAAATTATTATCTACAGCATAACCAAAAAGTTTGCAATAAGGACTGCAATTTCTAATGTTGGACAGAGAGGATGAGGCGAGGCATAAGACATAACATTAATGAGCCAAGAAGTTAGTCTATAGATATACTATGTCATAGGAATAGTGAAAGTGAAATGAAAAGAAATAGGATGTTAGCATGAGAAAAAAGAGATTCTCCAAGGAAACGGATGTATAAGAGGAAGATAGAGTGATAAGAATATTAATAAAAGAAAAAGGTAGGAATATAGTGGGTATATTAGGAATAATCATGATAATACAATTAATTTAAAAACACTCTGCAATAAAATTATACTGTACAGTTTAAACCTCTTATTTTTCAACGGCCTCATGCCTGAGAGGAGCTTGATTAAGCGGTGACCCAAGACGGGTACTGTCCCACTACCTCCAGGTTGGGAATATTCAATGCTTCTGGACAGAGGTAACCTGGTGTTGATAGATGGTCAGTCACAGCACCAGGGCTAGCCTCCAGGCCAGGGTGTGGACCTCAGCACTAGATGGAGGTGGGGCGCAGACCTGTGATCAGTGCTGGAGACACTGGACTTGATGACCCAGGCAGGCCTGAACTCCCCACTGGGGACTCAAGTGGCAGCAGGCCTATGCTCCTCTGCTGGGAATTCAAGCCTCAGACTTGATGGCATAGCAGGCCTGGTGCTCTCTGCTGGAGACGCTGTACCAGATGGCGTGGAAGGCCTGAGCTCCATGCAGGGGATTCACCAGCAGACCTGTGCCCTGAGCCCGAGAATCTGTACCCTATGGCATGGAAGACCTGAGCTCCGTGCTGGGGACTTGCTGGCAAACCTGTGCCTGGAGCTGGAGCTCAAGGGTCCAGGCCAGTGCTCTTACTGCAGGAGACACTGCACCTGATGGCATGGAAGTCCTGATCTCCATGCTGGGGACTCACCAGCAGACCGGTGCCCAGAACCGGAGTTCTGAGAGGGCAGGCCAGTGCTCTCTGCCAAAGACGCTGCACCTGATGGTGTGGAAGGCCTGAGCTCCCCTGTTTGAATCCCAGTTTCAGAGCGACAAGGAATGTAGCCTCCCTCTAGTCCACCATCTTGGATCCCTGGGGTTGTATTTTAATATAGAACCTTTTGAAAATTTTTGTCTTTGATTTACTTAATGCTTAAAAGTCAGACATTTTGATTGTCCAAATAAAGAGCCACAATATAATTGAAAGCTTTCAGAAAGTACTTCATGGAAATGATTTGCCTTTCATAAAATTTATTTGTGCAAAATATGTTGATGAATGAGACAATGTAATTGACAAAACTGAGTTTTTTTTGTTTTTTTTTTTGAACCAGGAATTGAACTCAGGGACACTCGGCCACTGAGCTACATCCTCAGCCCTATTTTGTATTTTATTTAGAGACAGGGTCTCACTGAGTTGCTTAGGGCCTCACTAAGTTGCTGAGGCTGGCTTTGAACTCACGATCCTCCTGATTCAGCCTCCCAAGTCGCTTGGATTGCAGGCATGCGCCACCACGCCCAGCCAAAACTGAGTATTTTAACTCTAGTTCTAGCACTGTGTTATAAAGAAAGAACCGTACACTGATCAACTTTTTGAAAATTTGATGGTAATAAAAGCAGAAGATACATTTTGTGAACATCTGATTAGCCTGTTGATTCATCAACAAAACCAGAAACATGGGAATTAAAAGCTCATGATACTCAGTTTCTTTATTGTGCACTCAAAAGTCCTATCCCAACATAAAATTGCATGTACTTGATTCTGCTCTTAAACGTCACAGTACTGATTAGTAAAGCAAGTCACCCAATAATTCAGTTAATGTGATACATTGTTATTGTATCTGGAAATTAGTCATGGTACATTGATTGTCATGATGGTACAAATTAATGCCCTGTAACTCTGGCATTTAAAAAATATTTAAAATTTAAAAAAAAAACTTGGACAATATTAAATTCTCAATTTCAATGCCCTTTTCCTAAAAATATTATTATTGTGCAGAAGTAAATGCCATTAATCAAATATATTAGATTAAATAAATTAAAAATGTACTTTGTTCAAACAATTCATGAGTATAAATAGACCATAAAAATTCTTCTATCAAATGAATCCATTGAAAGCTTACAATACTCAAAGAACTGGGGTTATTATGGGTCTAAATACACTCACTGTTTTGTCCTTTATTCGCAAGTTAATTTCTAGTTTAATAATGAAGACATTTCATTTCAGTTCTTTGCTAAAATCTCAATAAAGCAAACTTGGGTTTTCAGGGTCTGATTGTATTCCAATTAGATGGACAATAATTATTTTTTCTTCACATGAAAAGTGATAATACTAACCCTAATTGAGCTAACGGAAAATTATAGAATGCTGTGCCCAATAGCCAAAAATACATATTCTTCCTCAGGTATTAAAATCAGCAATTTAATTGTTTACCTAGAAATATAAGAGCAAATTTCACCTAATGTAGGAAGAAGGAAGGTAACAAAAAATGATTTTGGTAGAAATCAATAAAATAGAAAAAAACTTAAAAGTACAAAGTACAAATAACCTTCAAAGTTGATTAAGAATATTAATAATATTTATAGCCCTCTAGCAATGATAATCATATTGGAGAAAACACAATCTGACAATATTAAGAATGAATGAGGGAACATCACCAAATTCTTCATATATCAAAAAATATAAAGAAATAGTATGAAAAATTTCATTGTGATTGATTTATTAGTTTGTTAAGTGTGCATTTATCTCATAAAATATTTTATTAATAGTGTTAAAGCAGAAATAGAAACAAAATATTCCAAGATAAAAATGTGGATTGTCTGCCAGTAACCTGGGAATTGTTAAAAGGAGCGTGTGTACATGTGAGTGTTGTACACATGTGTGTATGTGCATGTCTGTGTTTAAAGAATTAGAGAAACAGAAGAAAAATGTAAACTTAGAGTTGTAACAAACATACAGTGTACGAAACAGGCAAATAGTTCTTTCCAACATATTTCATTATTGTCTGTTTAAAATAATCCATTTTTTGTAAAGAAGTATATTCAGAAGATTCATTAAGTAACGAATCTGAGTAAAGTCTGACTTCCTGTTGTGTGTGTTGTGTTTAAGTAAACTTAGAAATCTATGAAGTGCAAGAATGATTTACCTTGAAGAATGGTGGATTTGTGATCATAAAACATATTCTGAAAGTCAAAGGTTTTGCTTCTTGGGGGTTCGTTTGTGAAGATGCTTTCTTCCACTCCTGTTGATATTCTTGTCTATGAATGTCCACAAAACAACAAAAACAAGTAGAAAAGGAGCCAAAGAAGGAAGTACCAGAACAATGAAAATTCCATATAAGCCTCCAATGTGTATTTGAAATAAAGTCAGCAGCTCAGAGACTCTCTTATACTTTTATTAAAACTGTCTAAGTTACTTTGAACTTACTAAACTGCACACTTCACCAGGTTAGATGAAATAAAAAGGCTTTCCATTTTCATTTTCAACTTCAAAATAAATACCTCCACTGTTAACACGGATTTGTTTTACCTTATATTCTGTGTGGATTTTAAAACTGAATGTTTTAAATTTCTTTACAGTTGGAAGTAGAATATACAAACTCTAACACTGTTGAACTATCATGGAAAATGTATACAACAAAAATACCACTGACATTTTTCTACAATCACAAATAATTCATCTTTAAAATATTTCATATCACTTTAAAATATCAGATCAATTATTTTTAGAAAATTAAAAGAAACAGGTAATATTCTGGCACTGTTTAAACATTACCTATATCTAGTTCGGGTGCAGAAAATTCATTCACTTGCATAATTTATTTGATGCATAGTAAGGTTGGAAATAAATAATTTGGAGAAAAAATTTCACAGAAGACATGGTGCAACCAATCATTTCCTGAGAGTTGTCATTTTCAGGTCTTCTGAGATGTTCACAAATAAAAATTAGTCCTATGTTGAAGAAACTATACCCATTGGTCAGACTCTAGGTGAAATCAGGTGAAGTTTATGCTGTTACTGCAATGCAAAAATCAGGGAAAACAGTTTATTACTTTCAAAGATCTTTTTACACTATTTCATATATTTGTGTGTGCGCACGTGTGTGTGTATATATAAATTTTTTAATAATTAAGGTTCTAACTATTGTGTATAAGTAGCATATACACTTGATATATACAAAGTATGTGTATATACATACACACACATACATGTATACGTCTATCTTTTACAAAAGACCAAAGACATTTCAATTGAAGAATATTGAAATGTCTGAATTCATTGATGACCTTAGCTTGCAATATCTCAGTGTGCCAGGTAAAAGTATAACACTGTTGTCTTCAATAACTGAAAATTAATAAGCAGATATAAAGTATATCATTTATACTTTATATATATCATTTTATCATTTAAAATGATATATATAAAGTATATATCATTTAAATGATATACTGTTTGATCATTAAAATATAGTGTGATTTGGTGATTATATTTGTCCTTGGTAAAATAGACTTTGATGCAATTTTTTTGGCAGATCATTTATTTAAATATTGCTCTTTTCATTCTGTTTCAATTAGATAATACCAATTCTAAGCAAACAAACAAAAGAGGCAGATTAGAAGCACTTACCAATCATGGGGGCTAAAAAAGAAAACATTGACTTAGTACATCTATCAAAATTAATGAAATTCAGTTGATGATAAGCTTTCTTTCTTAACTTAACTGAATTGCTTATTCACCATATGCCAGTGAACTAACCTAAGAGTGCCACAAATTACCCTTAATCAATAGTTTGAAATTACAGCATTTGAACTTTAAACTTTAATTCTGCTGTGGTACATTCTGTGTTTGATCATTAGATTTTGAAAAATAATTCATTTTCATATCAGACCAATATAATTTAAACCCTTGCAGAAAAAAATGTGATTATTCTTATGTTTGTAAGGGTATTGAAAATGAGAGGACATTTGATTTGTAGTTACAGTGAGAAGATGCCTCCTTATTTACAAGTTAGGGACATTAAGGAGATTGGTAAAATATGGGGTGTGAAATATTCAGATACTTCAGTATTTAGTACTGCCATTTGGATTAAAAAGAGATGACAGAAGAAACAAACTAAATTTTACTATATAATAGCTAGAGCCTACCTTGGAGTCAGTGCCCTGTAATAGAAAATGCCCTGGCAATTCTGCACCAACTCTTAATAAAAGCCCTTTTACTTTTTCTTTTTTTCTCTCTCTTTTTTTCATTTTTGTGAATCCTTTAACTGTTTTGAACTTCAGTTTGCTTCCATGACATTGAGAACCTTTTTAACTCTGAAATTCTATGCACCTTGGTAACAATTTGTCATAGAAACTTGAGATTTTTAGCTTCGTTTTGGTGGCAATTCAAAACAAATCTCTTTTCTCTTACCCTAACAATACGTGTAACCAAGTGCTACAATAGACCTCCCATCTACATGCAGTGGAATTCATATGTCGAATGTAGCATGAAACACTGAATATATGTCTTATTCTAGAATTTATTAGATCTTGAAGGTCTAATTTGGAACATTTGGAACGTGTTTGGAGTTTTCAAAGATATTTTCTTTATGAAGCATGAATTAGGATGAAACATTTGATGGACATGAAGATTCATAGCACAGTTTACATCAGAGTCCCCACAAATAATACAAAGAAGAGACTCCAGATGCAATACTCCAACTACTCTGGAGACACAGGAATCTTGCTCTTGAAGGGGGTGATGATCAGAGGTCCAAATTTACTCAGGGCCATTCTTACTGTGTGCTTGTTCTCCCACTGTAATGATTTATAGGGTCCTTTTTCATTGTCAAAATGTCCTTTCAGATTGATAAATAATATTTTCCTCTTACTTTTAGGGAATGTAAGAAAAATTAGTTCTATTTTTATTTTAATAACTATTTTATAATATGCATAACAACACATATTAAAAGTAAAGTATCTTTTTATCCTTCAGTGCCCTATCAACTTTAAACTCCTTCCAAAACATCCTTTCTGATCATGCAATTTCAGTTCGGTGTGTCTTTTTTTCCTCTTTCATGTCTACAATTTCATCATGACTTACAAAAAATGTGAATTCATATTTGTCTAGGAATTTTACTAATATTCACAAAATGGTTTAAAAAATGTGTTTATGCCCAGAAGACATTTTCCTTTTTTTTTCTTTTTGGAAACTGAATGGAAAGATTGTCTTTATGAAGACAGAGTACTCCTGCTGCGTAAAAGCAATTACCTAGCAAATCTGCTGTATCTTCGAACTTCTGAAATGAATAACTTGTTACTATTGTGACATCAGGATTTTTCCCCACTGTCTAGGTATCTTGGTCCATATGGGGTGCTATAGCAAAATAGCAGACACGGTGACTTTTATAAACAACAGAAATTCATTTCTCACTATTCTAGACGTGGATGTCTAAGATCAGGGGGTTGGCATGGCCACCTTCATGACCTCTCTGAGGAGATACCTCTTAATTTAGCCACACTAGAGGTAAGGATTTCAACACGAATTCTGGGAACACTCTAATATTTAACCCATAACAGTAAACTAATGTGAGATAGCATGATTAACAGCTAAATCTTAGAGAAAATTGATTCGAATTTTGGCTCAGTCACTTTTTTGCTTTTTAGCTTTGAGCATATTGAAAAGAATATTTACACAATTCAGTTTCCTCATTTTTAAAGTTTACATGATGATGACAATAATAATAATCAGACTCACGAGAATACTTGAAGAAAAAATGAGATACTGCACATAATTAACTATGTTGTCTCAGAGAAATTATGAGCTAAAACCATAGTCATTACCATATTTATTGTTAATAACCAGATGGTTCTATTCTCTGAAAAAAGTGAAACTTATTTTAAAAACCAGAAAATAAAATTGAAAAAAATAGCTGCATACTAGTATGTTTTTATCCTGTCTCAGCATGTGAAATATAATTGAAAAGTAAATTTATGATGTGATTTCATAAAGAATAAAATATATGAACTTTATAAACATTAATAGTAACTTTTAAGACTTTTAGTTCTCTAAACTAATAATGTTTATTTTACTCCATTGGAAAGAATGTAATGCTTGTGAATGAAAACAAAATAAAATATTTAGAAACATAATTTGATATATTTGACATTTTTAGTTTCTGACTGTTTTGAAAAATATACATAGCTGAACTAAGTTTTCACATAAGCGGGAGAAAAGACAGACTAACAAATGGGCTGGAAAACTAGATATCCATATGTGGAAGATTGAAACTAGATCCCTCTCTCTCACACCAAACAAAAATCAATTTGAAACAGATCAAAGACCTAAAAATGTAAGATGCAGAAGGTTGAAACTGCTGGAAGAAAACATAGGGAAAAGACTTGAAGAACAGAGCACAAAGAGTTCCTGAATAGGACTCAGATAGCTCAAGATACAATAGCAAATATTGACAAATGGGACTGCATTAAATTAAAAAGCTTCTGCACAGCAAAGGAAACAACAGAGCAAAGAGACCGCCTACAGAATGGGAGAAAATCTTTGCCAGCTACTCCTCTGACAGGAGATTGATACCCAGGGTATGCAAGGAATTTAAAAAAAAAAAAGCAGCAAAGAGATGAACAACCCATTCAATAAATGGGCCAATGGAATGAACAGATACTTCTCACAAAAGGATATGCAAATGACCAATAATTATATTAAAATGTTCATTTTTAGCTATCAGGGAAATGCAAATAAAAACTGCATTGAGATTCCATCTTCCCCCATCAGAATGGCTATTATCAACAATACAAAACAATAAACAATAAATGATGGTGAAGTTGGGGAAAAGGAGCCCTTATACACTGTTGGTAGGAATGCAAATTAGTACGGCTATTATGAAAATCCAGTATTGACTCTTCTCAAAATCTAACAGTATTACTATTATATGATCCAGCTATCTCATTCCTCAGTGGGATGAAATGCAGTCACAAAAAAGATACCTGCATGCCCTTGTTTATCATGGCACAATTCACATTCACCGAGTTAGAAAATCAGCATAAGTGCCTATTGATGGAGAGTGGATAAAGAAAATGTACACGTTTCTTTATAAAAAATAAAGTAATATAAATAATAGAGTATTATTCAGCCAAAAGAAAAATGAAATCATGTGATTTTCAGGAAAATGGATGGATCTGGAGATCATAGTGCTAAGTGAAATAAGCCAGACTAAGAAAGACCAAGTCATCATCTCATTTAAATTTTAAATATTTTAGCATGTTTGAGTATATATGCTTATATTTTTTGCATATTATATTCATATGTTTATTCCTATTCCTATTACTATAGAACATTTTCTAAATACCTGTGACTTTAAGTATGCAGTATGAAGAATTAGGTAGAGTGATTTTGAAATATTATATCAGAAATATTTTTAAAATGCAGAAGTCATGCAATCTCCTGTGTATATTCATCCAAAGTATGTGTATTATAGATTATCAATACATACCTTGGTATGTCAATAGTAGATATTCAACAAACTCCATTAGTTTATAAAAATACTTTTAACTATATTGAAAACAATCTAAGTATATTCATGAATCTATGTAAATTTGGAATTGTATTTATTTATTGGACTCTTTTGCATTGGTCTTAAAATCTAATTTGAAAAGGTAGTATTGAATCTTCAGCTGAAAATGCTATAGGAAAATTGTTTTGATTAGTCTTGGGCTTTTGTAACCCAAGTGATTTCTGCCATTGTAGGGCATTGCAAAGGAAAGAAAACATGCAGTGCAAAGCAGCTTTGTGATAGTTTAAAAAGGAAAACAGAAGTTATTGATGGAGCCAATCACTTGAGTCATTAGAGTTCTTCCTAGCCTGCAGCCTCACACCATCCCTCACATAAATTATCCTGTTTCTGAAATGACATTATCGAGAATATGTTTACCCTCAGAGAAGAAATATTTTCTTTTCTTCTGCAAAGTTTTTTTAATCAAATTTTATGGTAGAATCCAAAGTCATTTTATTAAATTATTTTAAAATAAAACTACCCATACATACTCAAACAACATACCAAAAGTAGACTATCACAAGTGCAAATTAGGACATTCATATATTTTACATGTGTTTGCATTATAATATTTACATTGTTGAAATAAAATACCAGTACTTAGTGTATTAAAACCTTGATTACATTTGGTATGCACTAATAGATAAGTGCTCTATATTTAACATCCTGGAGAAACAAGGTATAATAATTACCTCATAATGTTGTGTTAGGTTGCAAACATATAGTTAGTATATGGCGATACAATAGTTTATTTTTATTTCATTAAATGAGATTTTATTTTACAGTCTCATGTCTTAGACTTGACCTACTGCTACTATTAAAAGTTTGGTCCCTATTTTATTTTATGCTTGTGTTTTTGCTTTATTTAATTAAATTTTTGCATGTTGTCCTTCCACATGAGGCATGAGGTCTTATAATAATACCTTTGATATATGCACTTGTAAAGTAGATATCTTTGTGAAGTATACTTTACAAAAAAAAATAGTTGCTCACTTGTGGATTTTCCATTTAACTATTATCAAGCTACAGTGTACTTTTGGCTTCTAAATTTGTATGGATTAAGATACAGATCAACTGGGTGGTAAGATAACTTGGTGTTTCAAATATACATATTTGAATACTTGCTCTTAGCTGCCTTGCATTATATACTCTCTATATCGTACCTTCCTCTTCCTCACGATAGACACTGGGGTGAGATCCAGCTTTCTATTACCATTGCTCTGTGATCTGTACCCTCATATATACTTATTTGTCTTACGATCTTCTTATGTAGGAATTACTCTGGGACATACTGAAGAGCAAACTGCTGAAATGTAGGGCATAGGCAGGTTTCATTTCACCTTCACTGGCAACTACTAGATTGTTCTAAAGACAGATTGCAGAAGTTTGAAACCTATGTTAATATACTTGAGGGCTTACTTTCTCAGTATTCTCAAAAGAATACAGTATTAGAGTTATTTTCCTACTTTAAAAGTATCCATTCCACTGATTTTTGCTTCTAGCAAAATAACTAATATTTGCTGACAGTTCTAGTAGTTGGTGTATTGATTTCGACATGTTTAGTATTCAACCATTTAGTCATACTACATATTGACAGTTTTTCCATCTCTTGCAACATATGTATATCTTATTTTTCTAGTTATTATTTTGAGTAGAGTGTCAATTTGTCTCTATAATGGTGCTGTGATTTGTTTCCAATTTTAAGGAGATTATATCTCAGTTAATTACAGTTTTGAGCTTACAATTTGTTGTTACTTTAGATAAATAGTCTATCAAGTTAGGAAGGATCTCTGATTAATGAGATATTTTTCTTTTTTTCTCTTAATTTTTTAATTTTTAGTGATTAGCTGTATATGACAGTAGAATGCAATTATTCATTCTGACAAATCATACATAAATGGAGTATAAACAAGGTCTTTTTCAAGAAAAACATTTATTCATTTCTTTGAGGATTTTATGTTTTATATTCTTTATACTATGCTATGGTAAATTACATTGCTGACATTAAACCATTCTCTTATTTTTGGGATAACATATATTTAAATGCGCCATCAGATGCATTTTTTTTTTTTTTTTTTTTTGTTACCAGGGATTGAACTGAGGGATGCTTTACCACTGAGCTACATCCCCAGTCCTTTTCCTTTTTTTTTCTTTAATTTTAAAACAGAATCTTGCTAATGTGCTGAGGGCCTAAGTTGCTGAGTTTGGCTTCTGGTTTGTGATCCTCTTGACTTAGTCTCCCCAGTCAATGGGATTGCAGGCATGCATCACAGCACATGACTTCCACTAGACACAAGAAGCATTATGCTGCTATTTAAGATTTACATTACCATTTTTATGAGAGAATTCTGCCTCATTTTTCTTTCTTGTACCATTCTTAACTAGGTTTGCTATCAAAATTAAAATAATTCTTCTGTTTACAATCCTTATGTACTAAATGCATAAAATGGTAATTTGTTATACTTTATTTGAAATTCATTTAGATCTGAGATTCTTTGCAATTAATAAATCAATCATGACTACTTTTACACATGATTTTTTCTATTTCTAGCCATTCTATGGTTATTCATATTTTATTATTGACTCTTTTCTATTGAGTGTAAATTAATTTGTGCTCATATAAATTCAAATTGGGGTTTGAATGAAATTGAATGCTTTAAACCACTTTCTAACTTTCTTTAATTCCACCCCACCAATTCTAACATGCATTTGGCTCTATTGTTAGTTATGCTTTCTTTTATTAATTGTTCTTTAAATCTTAAAATGTTTTATTTCTAGAATTTTAGTATTTTAAAGATAGCATTTTGTTATTGTCAGTTTGATTTTATTTTTCTTCTGTAATTGGAAAATTTTTTCTAATATCAAAGATCTTAAAATCATTTGAAAACATAATTTGGAAACTGTATTCTACAAAGAATTGATACTAGAAAAGTTGAACATATTTTGGCAAATAAAGCACACACACACAAAAACACCCAGAAATTGGTACTAAAAATATTGCATATATTAAAGGGTTTAACTCTATTTCCAAAACAAATTATTTCTAGTACTTAAACATTATAGCATAATTCATTATTTTTAGTAAATTTCAATTATTCATCTTAATTCTAAAATGATCTACTTCTTATCATTTATAATGTGAGACCATCAGTCTCTTCTTTAAATCCTGTTTTTGTTTGCTTGTTTTCAGATGAGATTGTATCTAAAATGGAAAAAATTGAGAGTATTAGGAATAGACTGATCATGACTTTCAAAAGTGTAGTAAGTTGCCCTCTTCTTCCCCACCCTACTACTGCCTTACAATTTCAGTATTGGAAAAAGTGATATTAAATGCTGGAGTTTTTTCTTTCATAAATTTCAACACTTTTTGCAGCTTTAGAGAACTTTTTATTCTCTGTTTAATTTACAAGATATTGTGCTCCTTAAATATTTAGTTTAAATTCTTTTACTGATACTATTAATATGCAAACATTGTCAAATAGTACTAAGAAATACATTTAAAAGTAGATACTTCTGATAATATTTATACCTTTAAACCTAGATTTCATATCTTTATTCATATCATCAAAATTTATGTTTAAAACTGTGTACTTACTTTTATTGGGATCTTTTAAAATTGAGACAAGTAGAGTGTAGTTGAATTTAGTTATTTACAAATGTCTTACTTTAAAATACATTTTTGTCTTAGTGTTTTTTAACAATCCACAAGAGATAAGTTTTTTTTGCTTGTAATGACAAAATTTCTTGAAATTTGCTTAGTTCTTCTTAAGATAATATCATAAATTCTCTTATTATCAAAAAAGTCCTTATTGTACTTGAGAGATGTCTTTTATTTATTTGTGCATTATGGTTATACATAACAGTGGGTTCATTTTGACCTAATAATAATGCATGGAATATAATTTGCTACCTTATAGTCCCTTTTGCTTCCTCTTTTCCTCCTCTCTTCCCTCCCCCTGTTCCCCTGCATCTACTCTACCAGTCTTCCTTTCATTTATTCATTTTTTAAAAATTGGGCTTTATGGAAACACATAAATGTAGGATTCACTATGGTATATTCAAGGAATTTTTCTCAGCCATAAAGAAGAATGAAATATGGCATTTGCTGGTAAATTAACACAAATGGAGAACATCATGATAAGTGAAGTAAGCCAGACTAAGAAAGTCAAGGGTCAATTTTCTTTTTCTCATAGGCAGAAGGTAGAGAATAATGATGGTAAAAAAGGAGGGAAGTCAATGGAGTAGAAGCAGGTCTTGAAGGGGAAGGGGTGGAAAAAGGGAGAAATTGTGAAATAAAATTGACAAAATTATGAATTTCACCTTTATGCATATCTATAAAGGCACAAAGTAAAAACCAACAAATAAGTAGAAGACCAGTAGAGAAAGAGAGAGAGTACATATCTATAAAACATAAATTAAAAGCCAACAAATAGGTAGAAGAAAGAGAAGAGAAGGGAGAGAGAGAGAGAGAGAGAGAGAGAGAAAGTACTGGGGCCTGGAGCAAATTAGAGTCCATGCATATATGATTATGTTAAAATGGGACCCACTATTGTGTATAACATTAGTGAACAAATGAGACATTTTAAAAATAAATAAATAGAACTGGAACCCACAGACAAAAAAAATGTTTATGACTGAGAAAACTATAGAGGTGTTGGAGAAAAAGAAACTTTAATGCAATACATATTTTTCTGTTTCTTATACCTTACTATAAAGCAATTCTCAGTGTTTTATAATGAAGATAAATGTAACTTTCAGTTCGAGTGTATTGGTTTCATATACTTGTCTGAGTTTTTTTGTTTTTATCCAAGTGCTATCAGTAAATGTGGCATTACTCTAGCCCATTCAGACTTGGTAGAGTTCTACTATACTTCTGGCTTTAATTGCAGTCTTCTCAAACAATGTGATACACATTCAGACAAACCTCATTTTCAAACTATTAAATATGAAGGATAAGTGACAATTGTCCTTTTTTCCTTTCCCAGACGTTTTTATATATATAACATAGATAGAAGTTAAACAGCCCAGATTTTTAGTCTGGGATGTTCTTTTAAGAGTGGAATCTCCTTTTGTTATATGGAAAATCTCTTAACTATGTACTTATTTTAGTGTTTAAAATGAATTTTATTTTAAAGCAAACCACAGAAATAAATTTGCTTTATTTTAAAGCAAATTTATTTCTGTGGAAATAAATTCACAAAGAAATCTAAGCAACTAGACAAAGTTACAAAGAAATAGAATGCCATTAAAAGTAGATTGTTATTAATCAACTTCTACCTAACCAGATCAGAAAATGCACTCCTCAAATGTGAGGACAGATGTTTCTATAAAACCTTCATAGTTTACAGTCAGTTTTACTGTACTCACACCAATTTAAGTCAGTAGTATTTAATTATAAAATTTTATTGGATTGTTAGTAATAAGTGTGAATTCAATAAGAATGATTTTGTATATCAAGATTGAATTTAATATTCACAAATATTTAGGAAGATAATGCTATTAATAAAAACTTAATGTATGCATTACCAATGCAAATCTAAGAATCAGGGGCAAATAACTGTAAAAATATTGATAAAATTCACAAAGATTTTAAGTTTTCACTCTATTTTTTAAAAAAAATAAAGCAAAACTGGCTTCATAAGACAAGTTAGGAAGTATTTCCTCTTCTATTTTTTTCTAAATATTTAGGAAGGATTTGTATTCATTCTTCTTTAGATGGTTGATAGAGTTTACCTGTGAAGACAACTGTTCCTGGGATTTTCATTGCTAGGAAATTTTTGATCTCATCAATATCATTATTTATTTTGGATTGATAGTCTTTCTATTTTTAATTGCTTTTTAAATTTAATTTATGTTGATTCATTGTACACAAATGGAGTACAACTGTTGTTTCTCTGTACACAAAGTAGAGTCACACCATTTGCCTGATCATACATGTACATAGGATAATGATGTTTGTCTCATTCTGTTATTTTTCTTCCCACTCCATCCCCACCCCTCTTTTTCCTCTATGCAATCCATCCTTCCTACATTCTTGTCTCCCTCCCACCCAACATTATGTATCATCATCCACTTATCACAGAGATCATTCAGATTTTGGTTTTTTGGGCTTGGCTTATCTCCCTTAGCATGATATTCTTCAATTGCATCCATTTACCTGCAAATGCCATGATTTTATTCTTCTTTATAGCTGAGTAATATTTTATTGGGTATATATACCACAGTTTCTGTATCCATTCTTCTGTTGAAGGGCATGTGGTTGTTAGTAACCATTCTTTAGTTTGTACCTAGGAAAGGGTCGTTTTGACCCACTTACCCTTCTGCTGATGATTTCATGATGTAAGTTTGTAACTTCAAATTATAGCAACAGACACTTATGATTGATGTGATTTTTGGTATAAGAACCCCTGCAACCCTGTGGTTGGGGCTGTTCTCCCAATAGCCATGTTTTGGGGCATTATGTGAGACAGTCAGTCAGCTGTTTTAATAAAGATTCTCAGATTTGGAATTCTCAGTGGTGATCCGTCTGTTCTTAACTTGCGCCCCATAATATTTGGACCTACTTTTTCTTGTATTACATGCAGGGTTTCTGGTCTAATTTCTAAGTTCTTTATGCATTTTGAGTTGAGATTTGTGCAGGGCGAGAGGTAGGGGTTTAGTTTCATTTTGCTGCATATGGATTTCCAGTTTTCCCAGCACCATTTGTTGAAGAGGCTATCTTTTCTCTGTTGTGTGTTTTTGGCACCATTGTCAAGTATGAGATAACTGTATTTATGTGGGTTTGTCTCTGTGTCTTCTGTTCTGTACCATTGATCTACCTGTCTATTTTGGTGCCAATACCATGCTATTTTTGTTATTATTGCTCTGTAGTATAGTTGAAGTTCTGGTATTGTGGTACCCTCTGCTTCGCTTTTCCTGCTAAGGATTGCTTTAGCTATTCTGGATTTCTTATTTCTCCAAATGAATTTCATGATTGCTTGCTCTATTTCTATGAGGTCCGTCATTGGGATTTTAATTGGAATTGCATTGATTTTGTGTAGTGCTTTTGGTAGTATGGCCATTTTGACAATTTTAATTTTGCCTATCCAAGAACATGGGAGATCTTTCCATCCTCTAAGGGTTTTTTTTATTTCTTTAGTGTTCTGTAGTTCTCCTTGTAGAGGTCTTTCACCTCTTTTGTTAGATTGATTCCCAAGTATTTTATTTTATTTGAGGCTATTGTGAATGAGGTAGTTTTCCTACTTCCTCTTTCAGAGGATTCGTCACTTATGCATAAAAATTCTTTAGATTTATGAGTGTTGATTTTATATCCTACTACATTACTGAATTCATTGATGAGTTCTAGATGTTTTCTGGTGGAATTTTTTGGCTCTTCTAAATAGAGAATCATGTCATCAGTAGATAGTGATAGTTTGAGTTCTTCTTTTCCTTTTTATATCCCTTTAATTTTTTTGGTCTGTCTAATTGCTCTGGCTAGATTTTCAAGAATAATGTTGAATAGAAGTGGAGAAAGAGGGCATCCCTGCCTTGTTCCAGTTCTCAGGGGGAATACTTTCATTTTTCCCCATTTAGAATGATGTTGGCCATGGGTTTAGCATAGATAGCCTTTACAATGTTGAGGTATAGTCCTACTATCCCTATTTTTTCTAGTGTTTTGAGCATGAAGCAGTGCTGTATTTTATCAAATGCTATTTCTGCATCTTTGAAATAATCATGTGATTCTTAACTTTAAATCTGTTGATGTGGTGAATTACATTTATTGATTTCCAGATGTTGAACCAGCCTTGCATCCCTGGGATAAAACCCACTTGATTATGGTGCACTATCTTTCTAATATGTTTTTGTATGCAATTTGCTAAAATTTTGTTAGGAATCTTTGCATCTATGTTCATTAGGGATATTGGTCTGAAGTTTCCTTTCCTTGATGTGTCTTTGTCTGGTACTGGTATCAGGGTGATATTAGCTTCATAGAATGAGTTTGGAAGGGTTCCCTCCTCCTCTATTTCATGGAATACTTCGAGGAGTATTACAATGAGCTCTTCTTTGAAGGTCTTGTAGAACTTGGCTGTGAATTTATCTGGTCCTGGACTTTTCTTCGTTGGTAGGCTTTTGCTGACTTCTTCTATTTCATTGCTTGAAATTGATCTATTTAAATTGTGTATGTCCTCCAGATTCAGTGTGGGTGGATCATGTGTCTCTAGACATCTGTTGATGTCTTCGAGATTTTCTATTTTGTTGGAGTATAAATTTTCAAAATAGCTTCTAATTATGTTTTGTATTTCAATAGTGTCTGTTGTAATATTTCCTTTTTCATTACAAATTTTAGTAATTTGAGTTTTCTCTCTCCTTCTCTTTGTTAGTATGACTAAGGGTTTATCAGTTCTGCTTATTTTTTCAAAGAATCAATTCTTTGTTTTGTCATTTTTTTGAATTGTTTCTTTTGTTTCAATTTCATTGATTTCTGCTCTGATTTTGATTATTTCCTGTCTTCTACTACTTTTGGTGTTGTTCTGTTCTTTTTCTTGGGCTTTGAGCTGTAATGTGAAGTCATTTATTTGTTCACTTTTCATTCTTTTATCGAATGAGCTCCAAGCAATGAATTTTCCTCTTAGCACTGCTTTCATAGGGTCCCAGAGATTTTGATATGTTTTGTCTTTGTTCTTGTTTACCTCTAAGAATTTTTTAATTTCCCCCCTAATGTCTTCTGTTATCCATGCATCTTTCAATAGCATATTATTTAATCTCCAGGTGTTGTAGTAGTTTCGGTTTTTTATTTTATCATTGATTTCTAATTTCATTCCATTGAGATCTGATAGAATACAAGGTATTATCTCTATCATTTTGTATTTGCTAAGAGAAGTTTTGTGGCATAACATATGGTCTATTTTAGAGAAGGACCCATGAGCTGTGAAGAAGAAAGTGTATTTGCTTATTATGGATGAAATATTCTATATATGTCTGTTGTCTAAATTATCAATTGCATTATTGAGTTCTATGATTTCTTTGTTCAATTTTTGTTTGGGAGATCTTTCCAGTGGTGAGAGAGGTGTGTTAAAGTCACCTAGTCCTATTGTGTTATGGTCTATTTGGTTCCTGGAATTGAGAAAGATTTGTTTGATGTAAATGGATGTGCCATTGTTTGGGGCACAAATATTTATGATTGTTATGTCTTGCTGATTTATGCTTTCCTTAAGGAGTATGAAATGTCCTTCTTTATTCCTCCTAACTAATTTTGGCTTGAAGTCTGCCTTATCTGACATAAGGATGGAAATCCCCCTTTTCTTACTGAATCCATGGTCAAGGTATGTTTTTTCCAATACTTTCACCTTTAGTCTGTGGGTATATTTTTCTATGAGATATATCTCTTGAAGATAGCATATTGTTGGGTCTTTCTTTTTAATCTACTCTGCCAGTCTACGTCTTTTTATTGAAGAGTTCAGGTCATTAACATTCAGGGTTACTATTGAGATATGATTTGTATTCCCAGTCACTTTGGCTTATTTTTTGTTTTTAAACTTGACTTGGTTTCTCCTTTACTTGGTTATTCATTTAGGGTAGTTCCTCCCTGTGCTGACTTACATTGTTGTTTTTCATTTCTTCCTTATGGAATATTTTGCTGAGAATATTCTGTAGTGGTGGCTTTCTATTTGTAAATTCTTTTACCTTTTGTTTATCATGGAAGGATTTTATTTCATCGTCAATTTGAAGGTAAGTTTTGGTGGGTATAAGATTCTTCTTGGTTGGCATCCATTTTCTCTCAGAGCTTGAAATATATTGCTCCTGGTCCATCTCGCTTTTAGGGTCTGTGTTGAGAAATCTGCTGATAACCATGTTGGTTTCCCCTGAAATTAATCTCATACTTTTCTCTTGCAGTCTTTAAAATTCTATCTTTATGTTGTATGCTGGGTACTTTCATTATAATGTGTCTTGGTGTTGACCTGTTGTAGTTTTGTACATTTGGTGTCCTGTAAGTCTCTTGTATTTGATTTTCCATTTCATTATTCAGATTTGGGGAGTTTTCTGATATTATTTCATTGAATAGGTTATTCATTCCTTTGGTTTGTATCTCTGTGCCTTCCTCAATCCTAATAATTCTTAAATTTCATCTTTTCATGATATTCCATAATTCTTGTAGGTTTTTACCATCTTCTCTGTTTGGTCAACTTTGTTTTAAAGATTAAATACTTTGTCTTTAATGTCTGAGTTTCTGTCTTCCAGGTGATCTAGCCTGTTGGTTATGCTGTCTATTGAGTTTTAAATTTGATTTATTGTTTCCTTCATTTCAAGGATTTCTGTTTGCTTGTTTTTTTTTTTTTTCAGAATCTCTATCTCCTTATTGAAATGATCTTTTGCTTCCTTCAGTTACTCTTTTAGCTGTCTGTTGGTGCAATCATTAATTGTTTGCAGTTGTTCTCTTAACTCATTCATTGCTTCTCTGATCATTTTAATTATGTGCATTCTGAACTCCCTTTCTAGCATTTCTTCTGCCATGCTGTCATTGGATTCTCTTGATGTAGAATCTAGGTTTGTTTGGGGACACTTTCTTCCCTTGTTTTCTCATGTTGTTCATGTATCTTCCCCTCTATCAGTGAGAATCTGAGATATTGCAGTTTTCCCCCTATAGACTTATAGTGTCCCTGCAGGTTTCCAATACCTCACCTTGATGTGAGGGATCAATATTAGCAGTACACCATACAAACAATATGCATCCTTAACTCAAACATTCCTTTTTAAAATATTAACCATATTGTCTTAGTAAACAGAGATGATGAGTTCGATTATCTCTAGTTTAGCCAATAGGTTTACA
Organism: Glaucomys volans; assembly: GCA_020662805.1. NCBI lineage: Eukaryota > Metazoa > Chordata > Mammalia > Rodentia > Sciuridae > Glaucomys > Glaucomys volans. The sequence goes on from JAJEJO010050221.1 coordinate 2,548,104, forward strand.
ATAAGGACCACAATTTCTAATGGTGGACAAAGAGGATGGGGTGGGGAATAGGATATACCATTAATGAGATACAAAGTGTGTCTATAGAGGTATTATGTCGTAGGAGTAGTGACAGAGGAATAAAAAAAAAATGGTTGTTAGCATGAGAAAAGGGAGTCTTTTAAGGAGACAGTTTAGAGGAAAATAGTGTGAGAACGATATTAATAAAAGAAAAAAAAAGTAGGAATAATAATAGGTATAATAGGAATAATCATAATATTGTTACTAGCAAAGTAAAAAAAAACTACAGTAAAACTATACTCTTCAAACCTCCTAGTCTTTAGTAGCCTGATGCCTGGGAGGAACTTGATAATGCAGTATTCCAAGAAGGGTGCTGCCCCTCTAGGTATGGTGGCCTCGCAGTGGGGTATAATCCCTGCTAGTGGGTAGAGGTGCCCCAATGTTTTGCAGATGGTCAACCATTGCCTGGTCACTGGACTGCAGTTTGGGTGGGCCTAGGCCTCTGGGCCAGGCTTCCCTGGCATGGAAGTCTCATGCAGTTGTTCTGGGCTGAGCCTGATGTCTGTCTCTGGACCTGCCTCCCCGTCCTGGAAGTCTCACGCAGCTCTGTTAGCCTGGGCTGGACTTAGACCTCTGGGCCTGCCCTTCCAGTGTGGAAGTCTCACAGGTCTGCACTCTGCTGGCCTCCCTGACATAGACATCTCATGCAGGTGCTCTGGGCTGACCTCTCAGGTGCGGAAGTCTCATGGGGCTGTGCTGGGCTGAGCCTGATGTCTATCTCTTTAATTGCTTTTTGCATGTTCTAAGTTTCTAGAAATTCATTGCCTTCTTTTAGATTGTCCAAGAGTTGGTTTATAATTTTTCTAACTAATCCCTTAGATTTTTTTTTTAATTCTGTGGCATTTCTCTCATTATTATACAAAATCCAGGCATAAAAACTATGAAAAAAGAAAACTACAGGCCATTATTCATAATGATTGGCAAACCAAAATTCTCAACAAAATACTAACACACTGAATTTAATGGTACACTGAAAGTACAGCATCACCAAGTGGAATTTTCCTGGAATGTAAATATTATTCAGAATCAGTCAATGTGATAAACACATTGACAGAAGAAAATATAAAACATGTGATTACCACAAAACATTTAGAAAAAATATTTGACAAAATTTCAAAATTTACTATACAATTTACAAAAATTTACAATTTACAATTTACAAAATTTACTATACAATTTACTATACAAAATTTACTATACAATTTACAATTGTATAGTAAAAACTTTCAATGAATTAGGTATAGAATCAACATATCTCTATATAATAGAGATTATATATGAAATGCCCAAAGTAAGCATCATATTCAATAGTCAAAAACTGAAAGAATTTTTCTAAAATGTGAAATAAAGCAAAATGCACCCTTACCACTTCTATTCAATAAAATACCAGTCAAAGCAGATAGACAAGAAAAAGAAATAAATTTCATTCTTATCAGAAAGGTGGACATGAGATTGTATTCTCAGATGCCTGTATCATATATGTAGTTCATCTAAAAATATTGTTAGAACTAGTGAATTCAGTAAAGTTGTAGTATTCAAAATCTGTACACAACAATCCTTTGTGCTTCTAAACACCCACTATAGCATCAAGAAGAATAAATTATCTAGTAATATATTTAACCAAGGAAGTGAAATATATTGATACCATACATTAAAGTAAAAAAACTTAAAAAATGTAAATAAGCAAAAATAAATGGAAAGACACCTTGTGTTCTTGGGTTGTAAGAATCAGTACTATTTAAGTAACCCCCATTCCCCAATGTGATTTACTGAGTCAGTGTAACTCCAGTCACAATCTGATGACATTCTTTCTTACACCGAAAACCATGGTTCTAAAATATGTGTAGAACAAAAAAATGGCCAAAGTATTTTTGGGCAAACAGAACAAAGCTTGGAAGCATCACATTTTCTGGTTTCACATTGTATCAGAAAACTACAGTAACAGCAAACATTATGATACTGTCATAAAAGCAGACTTATGCAACAAAGGAACAGATTGGAGAGCATAGAAATAGACCTGATAAGATGACCCATGACAAGGGTACCAAGAATACAAAAATAGGCAGAATAGCCTTTTAAACAAACTGTACTGGGAACATTGTGTATTTGTTTGCAAATTATTAAAAAAATTTGTTTGAATTCTTACCTTACAAAATACACAAATAGTCTATCAAAGTGGATCAGGGACTGAAAATGTAAAATACCTAGAAAGAAATGGGAAAAATTGCCTTCCTATTGGCCTTTCAATAATTTCTTGGATATGATACCATACACATGCAACAAAGCCAAAACAGTTCACATCAAATTAAACAGTTTATGCACAAGGAATTCAAGGTGGTAGATTAGAGGAAAGTTGCATTTCCAGTTGCTTCCTGGCTTGGGATTCAAGCAAGAGGAGTACAGCGGCTCAGCAAGGTAGGCAAAAGTGGAAATTCACTTACAGTGACACAACAACATCCCATGTTTGTAGCAGCTCAACTCACAATAGCCAAGCTATGGAAACAGCATCCTTCAATGGACGAATGGACAAAGAAAATGTGGTATATATATCCACAATGGAATACAATTCAGCCATAAGTTCACAATAACTATACTGTGGAACCAACCTAGATGCTCTTCAACAGATGAATGGATAAAAAAACTGTGGTATATATACACAATGGAATATAATTCAGCCATAAATTCACAATAGCTAGACTATGGAACCAACCTAGATGCCCTTCAGCAGATGAATGGATAAAGAAACTGTGGTATATATATATACACACAATGTAATATTATTTGGCCATAAAGAAGAATAAAATTATGGCATTTTCTGATAAATGGATGGAATTGGAGACTATCATGCTAAGTGAAATAAGCCAAGCCCCCAAAACCAAAGTCTATATGTTTTCCCTGATAAATGGATGATGATATATAATGGAGTAATGGGGGGATGAGAGAAGAATGGAGGAACTTTAGATTCCATAGAGGAAAATTAAGGGAAGTGGGGATATGAAAAATGATGGAATGAGACAGACATCATTACTCTATGTACATGTGTGATTACATAAATGGTATGAATCTACATCATGCACAATAGAAATAAAAATTTGTACCCCATTTGTGTATGATGAATCAAAATGCAGTCTGTAAAAATAAAAAAATTTGAAAAAAAAATTAAAATGAAACAAACCAGATTAATCTTTTGTGATTAAATGGAGATGGAAAAATTAAAATGAATAAAAAAGAAACAATTTTGTAATTTACAGAACTTGCATGTCTACTTTAGGTACTAAGTGCTTATTTGAATAATAAGAAACTTAAGGGTTATTGAATTAAAATGTTTGTTCTATTATGTCTCAAATAAAAACAGAAAAAGAATGAAAGTATGGCATTTACCAGTAAATGAATGGAATTGAGAATATCCTGCTAAGTTAAATAAGCCAGTCCCCCCAAACCAAAAACTGAATGGTCTCTCTGATTTGTGGATGCTAACCCATAAGAGGGGAGGTTGGGAAGGGGAATAATAGAAATAGATTGGACTAGACAGGGGATAATGGAGGGAGGGAAAGAGAGAGGAGAATAGGAAGGACAATAGAATTAATTCGTCATAACTTTATAGCCTTGTATTTGTACACACAACCAGGGTAATTCCACATTATGTATGACTACAAAAATGGGAACCTAATAGAATAAGTAATACTTTATGTATGTATATTCTGCCAAAATACATTCTACTGTCTTGTATAACTAAAAATAAAAATAAAAAAAGAGGGAATTCAATGAATTCAATATTCAAAAGTCATTGCCTCTTAGAGATCCAGAAATTCAGGTGCATTGACTAAAAGACAAAAAAGAGCACATCAGAGTCATCTCAGTTGTCACAGCAGCAGTAGAGACATTGACTCACTAGAGAGGGAGCTATGACACAAACAGAACAACACAGGTTTATATTTAACATGAAATAAAAACCTGTAAAATAGAAAATAAGCCTGAATGTAGTGAATCCAGAGGTTCTGGTGTTTGAAAAGTACTTTGTGTCTCCACTGGCAAGTGGAGTGCTGAAGTGGGGAGCCCTCTTAACGTGGTCACACTGCAGCTTGCCATTGCAGGGACCCAGAAAATTATAGGGAACATTTCCATGTCTAGGCAAATTCCATGTGGCCTACGGTATATCTAACAGAATGGGAGTAACACAGGCACAGAGAAAATTGTACCCATGGAGATTTAAGAGATATGTTGTGGGTGGGTGTCAGTTGCAACTCAATTTCCCTTTCCCCTTGAGCCTTGCAGCTCATGTAACCACAGTCAGGTGTAATGCCTGGGAAAATGGTATTTATGGACAGTGGAATGTGTGAGACCTGTGGATTGTTGGCTTCCCTGATCCACAAGTAGAATTTTCAGAAGGATCCTGAGATCTAGACTTCCAGCAGAGATCCTAGGGTTGTGTTGATCTAATTTTTCCAGAGCAGATACCACTTTGGAAAGTCCCTATGGGCTGATTAGAGCTAAACCCATATGCTGCTACTCCCTGTTAAAACTCTGCTCCAACCCCACCCTGGGAATGCATCCATCTGGTCTGTCTGGACACAATTTTAATCAATGGTATTTCCCAATCTGTCCTATCACATGAAAAGGGAAGTTGAAAGCTTTTTCAACCAGCTACCATTTTCAGGATTACAGCTGGGAGCTTAGTGAGCAACACAATAAGAACCAGTGTTTATCAACTTCCAGTCCTTTCTCTCTCTCTCTCTTTTTCACTCTCAGTACACATCCCAAGAAGAAATAGAAAGAGGACAGTCAAGGTATATAGTGACCATCCATCTTTTTTTCCATCAAAAATCTTTTTGCCTCTCTTTCTCCCTCCCTCTGTGTGTGTGTATCTGCTTTCTTCTGCTGATTGGTTCATGAATAAATATTTATATTTTTTCACATTTTCTTTTCTCTTAATGAACTGTATTTTTGCCATTTTCTAGAACTATTTGATTTATATAATCTCTGTCTTCACCATTCATGTTGTTGCAGTTAAATATATTGTTCCACTGTGGACAACATATTTGATACCTGCTCTTTAAGTGAATGTCAGATCTAGTTAATGGCCATTTATTATTATTGCTTTTGGAAATTGTTGACCCATAATTCCTGTTTTTGTGGTAATTAGTGTTGCAAATATTATGGTATGCACTGGATTTTTATTTTATTGCTTTATGGTTTATTTGCTTCTGTTGTTGCTATAAATTTTCTCCTTTTTCGGTAAGGTCTTGGGTATTTGCTGGGACACTACAATTTCATAGGAGAGAGACACTACTGCTGAGCTAAATCCAGCCAAGAGACAGTGCATGTTGCTCCACATGCAAATTATCCACATTAAAGCTTCAGTGATACTTTAATAAAAAAAAAATAGAAGAGACGAAAACTTCAAACTAAAAACCAGGTCTCAAGTAGGAATGACTGTGAGAAAGACTCATGTCCTAATGGACATCCTTTTCTATAGAAAAAAAGAGAATTAATACAAAGGCTGTGCATACCATACCATGGGGTCTCAGTTCTCAATCTAGGCAAGAGAAGATCATGAGCAGAAACAGAGAGTAGAAGAGAAACACATCCCTGTAATGCACAAAATCCATCACAGGAATAAAAGAAACATGAAATATCAAGGTAACACAATGCCTCCTGAAGTTTATAATTCACCAGCCACTGACTCCAAAGATATTGATGTGAATAAAATACCAGACAAATAATTAAAAAGAATGATTATAAAAATGATTTTTGAATTTCAAAAGAACACAGAAAGACAACTGAATGAATTAAGAAAGTCAGTACAGGGATAAATGAGAAATTCAATGAGAAGATACAGATATTGAAAAAGAATCAAACAGAAATTTTTCAAATGAAAGACATGATAAATCAAATAAAAATTTTAGTTGAAAGTCTCTTTAATGAAACAGACCATGCAGAAGACTGAATCTCAGTGCTGGAAGACAAACTGACTGCTCTTCAACTTTCAAACAGTATTAAACAAAAGAAAATGAATAGACATGACTAGAATATACATGAACTCTGGGACAATGTTGAGAGACCAAATTTAAGAATAATTGGGATAGAAGAGGTTGTGAGATGCTGAAAAATGGCATGGATAACTGCTTCAGCAGAATAGTAACAGAAAAGTTTGAAATCAGATGGACATCCAGATGCAGAACTATTGAGAACTCCACATAGACAAGATCAAAAAGATCTTCCCTTTGACACATTATAATTACAATACCTAAAACATGGAGCAAAGAATTTTAAGAGCATTAAGAAATACATATCAAGTCACATTTAGAATCAAATCCATCAGAATCACTTTTGATTTCTCAGTACAACCTGGAATGATGTGTTACAAGTCCTAAAAGAAAATGATGCTCAAGCAAGATTGCTATAGTCATCTAAGTTATTCTTCAGAATCAAAGCAGAAATGAAAAAGCTTCCAAGATAAGCAGGTACTAAAAAGTTTCTTGATTACTAAGCCAAGCACCACAGAAAATACTTAAAGAAATACTATGTACTGAAAGAAATTAAAAACAAATCAAAGAACACACAAATGGATGAATCTCATTTGAAGAGTCACTAGGCAAATGAGAAATAGGACCAAATTAAATGTTAGAAATAAACCAAAATGGAAGGAATGAATGAACATCTTTCTATAATAACATTGACTCTAAATAGTTTCAACTATCCAATCAAAAGTTATAGGCTCAGAACAGATTTAAAAATAAGAGCCAAGTATATATTGTTTACAAGAGACTCATCTTATAGGCAAAGTTAGCCACAGACTGGAAGTGAAAAGATGAAAATTGTTACATCATGCAATTAGTGCCCCCAAAGAAGCAGGAGTAGGTGCTGTACAGCAGTACAGACTTCAAGTCAAAATTAATCGGAAGTGAAAAAGATGGTTACTTCAAAGTGGCAAAGAGAAAAATCCAACAAGTAGATATGAATATAGTAAATATTTATGCCCCCAAAGTTGGTGCACCTACTTACATAAAACAGTGCTCAAATTAAAGACTAAGACCCCAGTACAATATGGTTGGATAGTTTAAACATACCTTTCTCACCAATAGTTTATCCAGCCATAAACTAAGTAAAGATTCTTCAGAACTAGAAAGTATTTTAAATTAAATGGACTTAACAGACATCTCTAGAATGTTTCATCCAACAATACTTTCTTCTCAGCTGCATATTGATCCTTCTTCAAAATAAACTGTACTTTATGACACAAGGCTACTCTTAGAAATAAAAAAATCCATAAAATTCTTTGCATCTTTTCTGATAATAATAGATTGAAATTAAAAGTGAACAACAAAAAGCAAACCTCCAGAAACTATTAAAGTCACAAGGAGATTAAATAATACACTCTGGTATGATGAAATGGGGAAAGTAGAAATCAGGAGAGAAATTAAAAGTTACTTAGAATTAAATAAGAATACTGATACAATATGCCAGAACTTCTGGGACACTGTGAAAAGCCGTTCTAAGAGTGCCTACACAAAAAAATCAGAAAGATCCCAAATAAACAACTTAATGATGAATCTCAAGAATCTTTAAAGATCAAACTAATTCCAAAATCATTAGAAAGAAAAAGATCAGATCCAAAATCAATGAAATTTAGTATTACAAGTACAAAGACTCAATAAAATGAACAGCTGGTTCCTTGAAAAGATAGAGAATATTGATAAATTCTTAGAAAAACTAATGAAAAGAAAAGAGAGAAAGACCAAAATTTAAAATAATTAGAAATTAAAAAAGGACAAATCACAAACATATCAGAAATCTGGAGGAACTATTATGAAACCTTATATTCCAATATTTGGGACTCCTAGAAGAAATGAATACACTTCTAGATATATGACCTGCCAAAATTTAATCAAGTGAATGCAGAAAACTTAAACACATCAATAACTTGCAATGAGATAGAAGCAGTATCAAAAATCCTAGAAGCAAAAGCAAAAATAATAAAAAAGCCCAAGACCAGATGGATTCTCAAGTGAATTCTATGAAACCTTTAAAAATGCCAATGCTCCTTAAATTATTCCATGAAATAGAATGCTTCTATTAGAATGAAATAGAATGGAATGCTTCCAAGTACATTCTATGAAGCCAGTATCACCCTGATACAAAACCAGATAAGGACACTTCAATGAAATAAAATTGTACCCTAATATCCCTGATAAATTTAGATATAAAAATTCTTAATGACTGATTAGTAAATCATATTCAACAACATATTGGAAAGATTACACATCATGACTAAATTGGTTTTATTTCAGAGTTGTGAGGATGTTTTAATATGTGGAAATCAATAAATATAGTGTACCTCATAAATAGAAGTAAGAACAAAAATCAGAGTAATCTCAATAGATGCAGAGAAAGCCTTCAACAAAATTTAATACCCATTCATGAAAAAGACATTGAAGCAACTAGGGATAGAAGGAACTTTGTTCAACATCATAAAGTCTATATGTGATAAACCTAAAGCCAGTTTCCCCAAAGTGAATGGGGAGTATCTGAAAACGTGTCTTTTAAAATTAAGAGCAAGACAAAGTAGTCCATTCTCACCCCTCCTATTCAAAATAGTTCTTGAATGCCTAGCAGTGCAATCAGGCAAGAAAATAAAATTAAACAAATACAAGAGAAAGAAAAAAATTTATCTTTTTGCTGACAGCCTGATATTATATCTAGAAGACTTAAAAAACTGTCAGAGCACTCTAAAACTGATAAAATAATTCGGAAAAGTAACAGGATAAACAATCTACATACATAAATCAATCACTTCCTATACTCCAATAATGAATCTTCTGAGAAAGAAATCAGAAAAACAAAAGCCATTATTAATAGCGTCAAAAACCAACCAATGAACTGAAAAAACGAAAAACCCTAGGAAAAAATCTAACCAAGAAGGTGAAAGAACTCTACAGCGAAAGCTATAGTACACTGAAGAAATACAAGATGAAAAGACCTTGCTACATTCATGGATGGGAGAAAAGATATTGTTGCAAAGAAGATCCAAGATGGCGGATTAGAGGAAGGCTGCATTCCTACTTGCTCCGTGGATTCCTACTTGCTCGGGATTCAAACAGCAGGAATATGACTCTCAACGAGATTTAATATTCAAAGCACATATAAGGGGTCCCCAGGTGCAGCTCCAGAACCAACTCAGCCGGGCTGGGCTTGGCCCGCCGCGGGAAGCGAGCGACGATCCGGGAGCCGGACAGCTACGATCCGATCCGGGAGCGCCTGAACCTGCAGCTGCTTCGGAGCCACCGACCTGGATCTGCGACAGCCAAGTGAGTGCGGGTCCCCAGTAGCGCTTCGGAGTCACTGGCCGGGGCTCCAGCACCAGCCAGCGGCCTCCCAGGCAGAGACCGAGCATCTCAGGCTACCTGGGCATTCAGAGGCGTCCGGGAAACTCTGAGATCGCGGACTCTGGTGGGGAGATGGAACTACCCCACGCCATTTTGGCGGCTTAACTGGCGGAGAAGGCTCATTACCAGCTTCCTAGGGCCTTCGGCTGCGTCAGGGGAGCTTGAACCGGGAAACTCTGGGAACGCAGTCTCTGGCGGGAAGTGGGAACTATTCTGTGCCGCTCCCCCCAGCTTACCTGGCAGAGAGCGCCCATCTTGGGCTTCCCAGGCCCTCAAGCCGCACCTGGAGAGGTGGGCCCGGAGCCCCTTGAATCACTGACTCCGGCAGGGGAGGTGGAACTGCTCTGAGTTTGGCGGATTCCCTGGCAGTGAGGGTCCATTTCCAGCTTCCTGGGGATGCCAGCGGCTTCAGGGGGAGCTCCAGCCGGGAAACTCTGAGAACGCAGTCTCTGGCAGGGAGTGGAAACTACTCTGCGCCACTCCCCCAGCTTCCCTGGGGCCGCCAGCAGTGTCAGCAGTGTCTGAAGTGATCGGGCAGGGAGCTTTGGGCCTTTGGCAATAGTTTACAGTGTCCCCAGGAGAGAGCAACCACCTGCCACTGCCTGAACCCCCAGCGAGGAGTTCAGGTCAGCCTGGGCTCTCAAGCCCAGTGTCTCCATCACTGAGCACAGTTCTGTGACACCACCCCAACTTGAACTAGTGCCCAGGCCCACACCCAGGCCCGGAGTCTACCACCTTGCTGTATCTAATTGTCTATCAACACTAGGCTGCCTCTGCCCAGAAGCATTGATCATTCCCAACCTGGAGGTAGTGGGACAGCACCTTTCTTGGGTCACCGCTTGATCAAACACCCCTCAAACAACAGAGGGGAAGATACACGAACACCATGAGAAAACACGGGAAGAAAGTGTCCCAATTAAACCTAGATGACATATCAAGAGAACCCAAAGACAGCATGGTAGAAGGAATGACAGAAATGGAGTTCAGAATGTTCATAATTAAAGTGATCCGAGAAGAGAATGATGTGACGAGAGAGCAGATTCAGGCTATGAATAATCAGTTAATAGAGCAATTGCAGGAAGCAAAAAATTACTTCAATAAAGAGATAGAAATTCTGAGGAAAAAACAAACAGAAATCCTTGAAGGAAACAAGGAAATGAAGGAAACAATAAACCAAGTTAAAAACTCAATAGAAAGCATAATTAACAGAATAGATCACCTGGAAGACAGAACCTCAGACAATGAAGACAAAATATTTAATCTTGAAAACAAAGTTGAACAAACAGAGAAGATGGTTAGGAATCATGAACGAACCCTCCAAGAAATATGGGACATCATGAAAAGACCAAATTTAAGAGTAATCAGGATTGAGGAAGGCACAGAGATACAAACCAAGGGTATGAATAATCTATTCAAGGAAATATTATCAGAAAATTTCCCTAATATGATGAATGAGATGGAAAATCAATTACAAGAAGCTTACCGGACACCAAATGCACAGAATTACAACAGATCCACACCAAGGCACATTATAATGAAAATGCCTAACATACAAAACAAAGATAGAATTTTAAAGGCGGCGAGAGAAAAGAATCAGATTACCTACAGGGGGAAACCGATACGTTTATCAGCAGATTTCTCAG
>JAJEJO010050222.1:0-27320 GCA_020662805.1 Glaucomys volans
TCCCTCCCTCCCTCCCAGCCTTCCTTCCTTCCTTCCACCACTGAGCCACATCCCCAGCCCTTTTTATATATTTTTTTAATTTTAGGGTTTTCTTTCAATGCTGTCAGAGATGTTGATCTACTAACTTATGCTTGTATTGTTCTCAGAGGAAAATCTGCTGTCATTCTTAACTTTGTTCCTCAGTCCATATGTGTTTTTTTCCTCTGGATACTTTTAAGATTTTTTTTTTTTTTTTTTAATCACTGGTTTTGAACAAGTTATTTATGTAGGTTCCTGTTATGGTTTGGATATGGTGAGTCCCCCCAAAGCTCCTGTTAATGCAGAGATATTCTGAGGTGAAATGATTGGATTATGAGAGCCATAACCTAATCAGCCCATCCTAATTTGAATAGACCGACTGGGTGGTAACTGTGAGCAGTTGGGGTGTGGCTGGAAAAGGTGGTTCTCTGGGGTTGTGCCTTGGAAAGGTGCACCTTCACTGCAGGCCCTTCTCCCTTGCTTTCTGTTCCTTGCTGCCCTAAGGATAATTTCCTCCACCTGACCCTCCCCCCATGATATGCTACCTCATCTTGGGTCCAGAGCAATGGGATCAGCCAATCATGGTCCGAATCTCTGAAACCATGACCCAAAATATACTTTTTCTCCTCCATCTTATCAAGTATTTTGGTCACAGTGATGAAAAAGCTTTAAAACAGTTTCTTTGTGTTTTTTGTATTAGGGCTTGTTAAGATTCTTGGATCCATTGGTTTACGGATTTTTAAAAATCCACTTTGAAAATATTTCAGCCAATATTTATTTACATATTTTTTTCTCCTTCCCCTCCCATCTTTTCTTTGGTGACTACAGCTGCACCTGTATTAGGTTGCTTGAATTTGTCCCACAACTCACTGGTGTTCTTTTCATTAACATATCATTTTACCCTGTGTATTTAATTTTGAATAGTTTCTGTTGCCAGGTCTTTAAGATTATGAATCTTTTTTTCTGCAATGCCTCATCTGCCATTAATATTTTATTTTATTTTATTCGTTTGTAGGTGGTGCTGAGAATTGAACCTAGTGCCTCATACATGCTAGGCTAGCACTCTACCACTGAGCTCCAACCCCAGCCCCTGCTATTAATCTTATCCAGTGTATTTTTAAAAAATTTCACACATTAAACTTTTCATCTCCAGAGGTTTCACTGGGAGCTCTTGTCTTCTCTCTCATCATTCACATCTCTATTTAACTTTTTTTTTAAAAGTTTTTTTTTGTTGTTGTTGATAGACCTTTATTTTATTTATTTATATGTGGTACTGAGAATCAAACTCAGTGCCTCGCATATGCTAGGCAAGTGCTGTAACAATGAGCCACAATCCCAGTCCCTCTATTTAACTTTTAAACATACAAAATGCAGCTATTAATACCTGCTGTAATGTTATTTTCTGCTTTTTTTTTCTTTTTGGTACTGGGGATTGAACTCAGGGGCACTTGACCACTGATCCACATTCCAGCCCTAGTTTTGTATTTTTAGTTAGAGACAGGTCTCACTGAGTTGCTTAGTGCTTCACTTTTGCTGAGGCTGGCTTTGAACTCCAGATCCTCCTGCCTCAGCCTCTTGAGCTGCTGTAATTACAGGCATGCACCACTGTGCCTGGCATTTTCTGCTAATTTTAATATCAGTTTCACATCTGGGTTGGTTTTGATATTTCTTTTCCTTCTCATTTTGTGTCATGTTTCCCTGCTTCTTTGCACATCTGCTAAATTTTTAATTAGATGTCCTATATTTGCTTTTATCTTTTTGGGTGTTTGCCATCTTTGTATTCTTATAATATTCTTGAGGTTTGTTCTGGGACACAGTTAAATTACTTTTTTTTTTTTTTTTGAGTCTTGCTTTTGCTCTTTGTTGGGAGGAATGGAATGATATTTAGGATATTGCCTACTACTGAGGCAAGGCCTCCCTGGGTTTGATAACAAATGCCCCATGAACTATGTGACTTTTCCAGATTGGTTGGTGGAAATAGGCCCTGTGTAAGTGGAGGATGCTGATCTTTTTGGGTTGTTCTTTCCCTGGACTCAGGTAGATTTTGCAAGTGCACATGAGCATCAGTACTCAGCTGAATACCTGAGGTGGGTCCTCTGCAGATCTTTATGTTCTTTCTTTGTACAGCTCTCTTCTCTCCTGTGAACTCTTCCTTGACTCTGCTCCATCTCCTCGACTCAGGGAGCCTGGCTTCCTCCCAGCACTGTGGCCCAGAAACTAAATGCAGGCACTGGGGCAATCATAGGGTCCATTGTGTTTCTTCCCCATCTGTCAGGAATACTGCTCTTCCTAGCTTGATGTCCAGGGCCTTGGAAACCATTGTTTTATGTTTCTTGTCCAGTTTTTACATTGTTTCAGATGGGAAGGTCATAGGAGTCCCTGTTTTGGGAGAGAAGTCAAGGATGACATCAAGATTCACGGCTTGAGAAACTTCCAGTTTTGACTTGTCATTTCCTGAGGTGGGGAAGACTGGGAAAAGCAGGTTTGGTGGTGGTGGGTGTGGTGAGAAAGTCTCGCTGATTGAGGAGCAGCCTGTTGGACCCTAGAGTGGTGTCAGAGAAGTAGTTGGATCTGTCAGGCTCCAATTAGGGGAGAGATCTGGGCAGGGGATGCTCATTTATGTGGCATCAGCATGCAGGTGGCACTGGATGAGATCCCTAGTGGATATAGCTGTGTGGAGCATCAGTCAGTTTGCTTACTTTGTGTGTTTTCTGATGCTTTCTTGTTTGAGCTTTTGCTGGCATTAGAAGGACTTCTCCTCCCAGGGTTAAAACTCATTCCTAGAGATAGCAAGCAACTCTCCTGAAGTGTGCCTTTCATGTGCAAACCAACCAGCCCAAAGCCCACATTCCCCAGCTACCTCCTCTAGTGTTGTCCTGTACTCTGGTCCTAGTCCCCCAGCCCTAATTGTCCCAGACCAGGTACCAGACAAGTAGGGAGAGCTCCTGTGCCCCAGAGCTTGTTGAAATGGTCCACACTAACCGATCTTTTCTTTTTTTTCTTTTTTAAATAAATATTTTGCTTTAGTTGTTGTGGTGTTGAGGATTGAACCTGGGGCCTCACACATCCTCGGTGAGCACTCTGCCACTGAGCCACAACCCCAGCCTGCTGAGCCACAGCCCCAGCCCCACACTAACTGATCTTACACCACATGTCCTGCCTCACCCATTCCTTCCCGCAGAACCCACAACACCAGGCTTTTGTTCATGTTCTCTTCCCACTCCCACTGTCCCCTGACTGACCCTGGTGCTTTTCCCATATGGACCACCATGCCCATGCTTCTAGGGATTCGTGACTAAAATCTTCCTTCATGACGATCATCTCCATGTTTATACATCTTACTGTATCTGATTAAAAACAACTTCCAGGTTCCCTTACAATAAGTCCAGATGCAAGGAAAGAACTGAATAAAGGAAATAGAGAGATAGGAGAGGTGGCTTAACAGTAGCACAGGTTTATTTGGGACAAACCTGCTCAGGAGGATCCCAGCAGAGGTTGGGACCTGTCTCCACTTGGGGAGGTTGCAGGGGAGTGAGGGAGTGGATTTTTGTGAGTGGGCTGTTGCTAGGGGCTTGTCGGGGAAGGGTCCTTGTGGTGGTCACCTTCATTCTGTGGTGGTCACCGTTCCTTGTTGCACAAGGTGTTTCTCAAGATTTCAGTCCCAGATAAGAATTCCATTTTGGTGTAATGATGGAGTATTATCTGGGGTGTAGGTCAGGCTGAGTCAGTGACCGTGGGGTGACTGTTTTAGAAGGAGGATATGTTTCACAATGGCGTTGCCTGTGACAAGTTCTCCCTAACAGTAGAAATGTCTGCTCTGGCTGCATGGAGTGCATGCATTACCTCACCCTGCTTCATCTTCCCAGCAATGCCGTGAGGTGGGTACTCTTCCTGTCTTCCTTTGATAGATTGTAGAGTGGAGTGAGGCTCCATAACTTGCCCAACGTCAGCAGCTTCTGAGTGGTGAGGTGGAATGTTGACTGAGCTCTCTGAGGCCCCCGTGTTCTCACCACGGAACAGTCCCCTGCAGCCCCAGTGGGCTTTAACCCGGGGCCAAACTCCTCAAAACCTTTATAAATTGCAACTTGTTTCTTTCCCCCAAGACATGATGAATTTTACTTTATCGACTGTTTTAGTTAGCTTTTCCTCGCGATGACCAAAGTACCTGAACAAAGAACATTCAGAGAAGTTTATTTTGGGGCTTAGGTTTCAGAGGTCTCCATCCATAGATGGCCAACTCCATTGCTCTGGGCCCCAGGTGAGGCAGCACATTGTGGGGGAAGGGCCCAGTGCAGGAAAGGGGCTCAGCTCATGGCATGGTGGGGTGGTGGGCGGAGGTGGTCAGGAAGCTGAGACAGAGGAAGGGGCTGGGGGATAAACGAACCCTTTCAGGGCATGCCCCAGGTGACCCACATTCTCCAGTCACACCCCCTTGCCTACAGTTATCACCCGGTCAGTCCCTTCAAACTAGGACAGACCGCCTAGGTTACAGAGCTCATCTAATCGTTTCACCTCTGCATACTCCTGCCTCAACGGGAGGTTTTGGGGAACACCTTACATCTAAACCCTACATGGCCTAAAGGACTACTGAAAGCAGGCAGTAACAACCGTAAAAGACTTTGGGACAAACCCTGACCTGCTTTCTTGGGGAGGAGGGAGGAGTCTCAGTTCTTATTTTCATGATGGAGCACGCACACGGACCACAGTATCCTCCCAGAGAAGCACATGCTGCTGGAGTCCCCTGTCTACAGGGCAGACTCTTGTGCAGCCCCCCCAAACAAACAAACACACACACACACACACACACACACACACACAAAAACCCACAGTAGACTCTTCCATTTCCAGAAGATGCTGAAGAAGGTGTGGACTAAAAAAAAAAAATCCTTCCTCATTATTGACATACATTAGTTCTAAGAAATTTGGAAAGTACGTAAAAAAATCTACAAAGAAGAAAAAAGAATAAGTTTGCAGCCCAGAGATTCTGCTGTTAATATTTCAGTCCTTTGAGACTTCAGCGTTTGACTAGAAGAATTAATCAAAGTTTGTTTGGGATGTTTCCTTCTCTTTCATCATCTCCCTTTTCTTTCCCATTTGTGAGGGACGTGTGTGTGTGTGTGTGTGTGTGTGTGTGTGTGTCTCTCTCTCTCTTTATTTTCTCTGTCTCACAATCCCCCTGAACCCTGCTGGAGATACTGCCCAGTCTGACGGGGACCCTGTGGATCCAGTCTGACGTTGGTACCATTCCACCAAATTTGGGGGCTTCGGACACAAGGAAAGAGTTGTCTTCCTTGGGTTGTCGCTCTATCTGGCCAAATCAATAACTAATCAACACAGAGTTAATCTTATTAGCTATTCATTGTCCCCCTCTCAAACCACAGACCACGCTGGCAGATGACAATGCTTTTAATTAATACGAGGCAGATAAAATTCATTGTAGCAAGGTTATTGGTAATGAGATAATCATAAAGCAAGTTATTGAGCTTGGAGTGAAAAGGAGGTTGGAGCAGGCAGGGGGACCTGCCAGCTGTTCCTGGGATATTGTGACAGGACGGAAGGTGGGTGTAGGGGCTGTCAGTGAGGGTGTGCTGCAGACACACCCAGCCAACCAGCGATGTCAGGTGCTGGGCAGAGGCAGCCCTGGAGTCAGGGAGCAGATGGGTGGCTGGTGGCAGGGTAGCAGGGAAAGCAGGAGAATCTTTGTGGATGAGAACCTAAGGTCTGTGTGTTTAAATTAATGCTCTGTTATTTGCATTTCTCATGTGCTGGTCCTTTGCAGTTGAGATGACAGTCCATAAAATTAGCTGTTGCTTCTTTTCATTAGATCGTGATCCAGACTTGTTATTCTCATCAAGTGAAGTAGATTGGCCTGAAGGGTGTTTTTAAAAAGTTTTTGGTTTTGTTTTTCTGGGAAGATTGAGCCCCCCTCTTCTCTTTCCTTTCATTTATTGAGCACTGACTATATTCTGGTCCCTGCACTAGGTTATTTTTTTATGCATTACTTATTTAACCATCATAATGAAGAGTATAATTATTGTCCCTCTTTTACTGATGAGGAAGCCGAGGTTCCAAAGTTCATTAACTTTGACAAGTAATTGAAAAGTGTTTTAGTCAGCTTTTTCCACTGCTGTGACTAAAGGACTGGAGCAGAACAATTGTAGGGGAGGAAAAGTTTATTTGGAGGCTTATGGTTTTAGATATCTTAGTCCATAGAAGGCTGGCTCCACTCCTTGAGGCTCAAGGTGGGGCTGAACATCATGGCAGAGTGTATGGCAGAGGGAAGCAGCTCACAGATCAGGAAGCAGAGAGACTCCACTCTCCAGATGCAAATATATACGCAAAGCCACGCCCCAATTCCCACCTCCTCCAGCCATACCTTAACCTCTTCAGTTACCACTCAGTTAATCCTGATCAGAGGATTAATTCACTGATTGGGTTAAGACTCTTAAAACCCAATCATTTCTCCTCTGAACCTTCTTGCATTGTCTCATACGTGAGCTTTTGGGGGACACCTCACATCCAAACCATAACAACAAGTAAGTATCAAAATAGGATTTGAACCCAAGTCTTTCTGATTCCAAAATCAATGCTTTTAACTGTTGTGTGATTCCTCCTGTTTGACTTAAGGCCACCTGCAGCTTACATTGGCCTTTCAAATGGCCTGCACTTGTTTCGGTTGCCATGGCCTCCCTGTGCCTAGCCTGGGGACCATCCAGCATATATCACACACTGGGAGTGATTGGGCAGCTGCCTTTACTGCCTGCTCTTGGTACTTTTGGTTTTGTGGGTGTGTGTCCATGGCTCAGTCTACATTGTAAGCTCCTGTCATGTGAAGACAAGGGCTGTATTTCTTCTCAGCTCCTGACAATCCTTCGAACAAGAGAAACTGCAGTAATGCTTGTTCCCTGGCACATGTAACCTAGTACACAGGGCCCCATATCTGACAGATCAAGGTTTGGAAATATCATGTGTTTTAGTTAGCTTTGTGCTGCTGTGCTCAAAATACCTGACAAGAAGAACTTAGAGGAGAAAAATTTTATGTGGGGTTTACAGTTTCAGAGGTCTCAGTCTGTAGATGGCCTCCTCAATTGCTCTGAGCCGAAGATGAGGCAGCGCGTTATGGGGGAAGGGCCCAGTGCAGGAAAGCTGCTCAGTTCATGGTGATCAGGAAGCAGAGAAGAAGGTGGAAGGGGCTGTATGGAAGAACAGCCCTTCCAGGGCACGCCCCCAGTGTCCCAAACTCCTTCAGCCATGCTCCATGTCCCTACAGTTACCACCCAGTCAGCCTGTTCAAAGTAGGGTGGACTGATCCGGTTATAGCTCTCATAATCCATTCATTTTACCTCTGACTATTCCTATCTTAACAGAAGCTTTCGGAGGATCCCTCATATCCAAACCTGAATACCATGGTTTCACCATTCATGGCTGTGGGACTTTGGGGATGTCACTGAACTTTGACATTATTTCTTCATCTTTAAAAACACATCATAAGATCTTTGTTACAGAGATAGTGGACAGATTTAAAAACAAAAACCATCACCACCACTTATATTTGAGTGTTTACTGTAGGCCGGGAAGCCATATGGACAGCAGAGGTCCAGAACATTCCCATTACCGCAAGAGGTTCTGTGGGATAGTGCTGTTAGGAATTAACTCCCCTTCATCTGCATGTCCGTCAGGGTGCTTGTACCTGTGTATGTGGTCAAGGATGTGGGTGGTTAGGACCAGGTTTGAGTGGGAGGCACAGTTCAGGAGATTCTGAATGCTTCTTCTTTTTTTTTTTTTTTCCCCCATCAAGCCACACTTGCAGAGCTGGGAAAAGGATCCTGTGAAGAGAGAATTGTGAGGTTCCTCTATATTTCCTGCTGCCAGCAGGTGTGGCCCTCTGATGACAGATGAAATGAGCGAACACCGAGAGAGGGAGTTTGCACTAAGTCAATAGTCTCCTGAAAGTCTGAATGGGCTTGGCTTCTGATCCTAAAGGACAGGGGAACTGGAGCAGGAAAGGGACCCTGGAGATCAGAGGGTCTGCTCTCTTAGTCAGCATTTGTGTCTTTTGGCCTTAAAAGACTATTTTTGGTTTTTGGTGAGTGGCAGCGTTCCTCAGCTGTGTGTGTGTGTGTGTGTGTGTGTGTGTGTGTGTGTGTTAGAAGCAGGTCAAAAGTGACTTTGATGGGAGAGTGGGTGTCATTTGCAGTAAGTAGATGCTGACTCAGTTTCACGGATGATGGTTTTGTGGACATACGAACCATTGTCATCAGTCTATATTTATGGTACCTACACAGCTTACCCTGAGTATGCAGTGTATACAGCAGACACACTTGGCCTTTGTCCCCAAGAACTGATGTGGCAGGTGACTGGTGAGCCAGGGGTGGACCACCTTCCTGGACTTGTTTTCTTGAAGGTGACCATCACTTTCTGCCCAGAGACACCCCACCTAGTGCTGGTTCATGTCACAGTTGAGAGGCAGCAGAGGTCAGCTAGTTTGGAGGGCTGGGCAGGTGAGCCTGTGCTTTCCAAGGGCTGTCAGTGACGGAGACAAGTGTAGATGTGAGTCCAGTCTAAAGAAAACAGTGGAGCAGGGTATCAGCAACACACACACACACACACACACACACACACACTCACACACACACGCCTTTGCTTCTGTTGCTCTAGCTGAGGTGCTTTCCCTTTTCATTTTAATCTATTCAAATTCAATTTTAGGGGCCAACTCTATATCAGCCAGGGCCCAGTCACACCTGTAATTTGAATAGGAAAAATTTAAGATAAAGAACTATTAACTAGTAAAATGTGGTCCCTCTTTGCAAGGGGTAGAAGGAGACTGCTGGTACAGAAGTGGCAAGCACTTAAAATAGCTGCTCCTTCTGGGGCCAGGGGATTGTGAACATGTTCGAACATGTCTGCAGAGCTCTCCCACCCTTGGGGCTGGGGGTCGGCTGATGGAGCAGCAGGGCCGCTCGGGGACACTCGTGCTGAGATGTGGTGCACCTGAGCTGCAGCTGGTCCGGGGCAGTAGCCTGCTGGGTGGCAGGGAGACTTTTGGAGGGCGTGGCTGAGCCCATCTGTAGGGGCGGCCAGGACACTCCCTGGGGGGTGGGCCTCAGTTGGTCCACAGAAGTGGACCCCAAGTCATGGAGGTGAGGGCCACACTGGTCTGTGAGGCCCTGGAGTGGGCACTGCCCCTGCTGGCTGCCTGTCTCTGCTGGAGCAGCAAATTGGAACCAGGAAGGGGACCACGGTGCTTGCTATGGTCACAGTCTCCCCCAGGATCCCTCAATGACAAAGGCTGATATCAGGCCATCTGACAAAGGAAAAATGACCCAGGGCTCAGCTTTAGTATGGCAGAGAGCAAAGAAGAGGAGATTGAGAGCTGAGAGGCAGGACAGATGGACCCATGTACAGTGGGTCAGCTTAGCATTCTTCAATTTTATAATGATGCAGAAGTGACCCATCTCCAGTCCGAACCGTGCGTGGAATTTTGGCTGGTGATTGATACCATGATACTCCCTCTGGATGCTGGGCGGTGGCAGTGAGCTATGTCTCTCTGTCAGGTGATCACAGGGCAATATAACCCTTTCTCCGTGATGCACTGTTGCTAAGCTGCGATGTTCAGTAGGTCAGGGGTATAAAATGCATTTTTGACTTACCGCTAGTTGATCGAGTTGCAGAGTTGCAACCTCAAACCCCATTGTAAGTCAAGACGCATCGGTCGAGTCGTAACCAGCCCCCACCTTGCCCCATGTCAACCCTCCCTGTGAGCCTGGGTGTCTATTCCTAGTTCTCTGGTTTCTTTTGTCTGTGGGTTCCCACTGTACCTTATCCTGAGCTCTTTCTAATACCTGTTGCTGTGATGTTCTGTGTGGTGTGAGTGGCCCTCTGGGTGTCCCCAGATGTCTGAGGCAGGGTCTGGGCCCACAGTAAGTCTCCCGTGAGTGTGTGCTGGTTGCTATCTATACTGAGAAGAGAGAAGAACTGGATGTGTCCTCACCCCCTTCTTATCCTCTGTCCCCTTTCAGAGTGCCAGCTGCCCAGCTGACCCCCAGAACAGCTGGATGTGGGGTTTAGTGCCCCTCTGGGGGTGAGTGGCATGCAGGGGCAGTGTTGCTGGGGAGCAGCCGGTGGCCTGGGCTCTGGTGGCTCTGGATGGAGAGGTGCGCCTGCCTTTCTGGCTCTGCCTATTCTGTTGGTTGTGCAGTTTCTCTGCTGGGTTGGAGTCAGAGGCCAATTATTTCAGCTGCAAAAAGTTGTTCAAAGAGGCCTGAAACCTTGTGCTGACTGCAGAGAGATGCCTGGCCGCAGTGTGACCGTGTGGTTCGACCTTTGTCACTTCCTTAGTACTATAGCTTGAGTGTGGCTTTGGCCTGCCGTGGCCCTGGCCCTGACTCTACCCAGCTCCACATGACCTTCTGCCATCCGACACTGTCTGGCTTTGTCCCCAGTCTGCGGTCCTTGAGACAATGTCCCTCACCCCTTTGATCTTCTAGAGGTTCTCCTGCTCTTATTCTCTCAATTAGAATTAATTTCCTTTTTTCCTCCTGCCAGGAAAAGGAGACTCTTACTGGTGCAGATTGAACTGGGTTTCCTCATCAAGGCTGGAGGGCTCTGCCCAGAGGCCCTGGGCTGTGTGTACTCAGGGTTGCCCCAGAATGGGTTGGAATGGGACACACAGATGCCTGAAGTGGACAAGCCCCTGAGGGCCTAAGGACGGCTGCTGATGCCTGGGGTCTGCTGTGGGGCAGGTGGGCTGAGGTGCCCTGGCTGCTGGAATGAGGGTGCTCAGGACTTAGTGTTCTTAAGTTTTCTGTGTGGTTCACTTGGCAATTAATTACATAGGACCTTTGAACATTTCCTCCATCTTTGTTATCAGCTGTTATTTAATTCTTCATCTGGTTTTAGCACCCTGAAATATGTTAATTGTGCCAGCCTTCTTCCTAGGGCCTGAGAGTGTAAGTTCATGCTCGATGCTGACTCTGTTGACTTTGTTGGTGCAGGCAGGTACCTGGCCCCGCTGGGATGCTGGGATCCCTGGTCTTCTGTGTGTACCCATGGACCCTTCCTGCCTCAGAGACAGACCCTCATGTCTCCCAGCCCCTCAGCTGGGCTGGAGTAATGACTGGGATGTACAGCTGGGATGATGAGAATCAGGATGTGAGCTAAGTCCTGCGGCCTGGAGAGCCTGCCTCCTGTCTATGTCATATGCCTCATGCCCCCAGCACTATTATTCCCCCAGGAAATAGGAGTCCCTGCTAAAGTTTGCTGCATTAAAAAAGCCCCAGATTTGAAGTGTTTTGTAGCCTTTCCTTTGACATTCATTCACATTTTATAAACAAGGCAATTGAGTTTCTCCTCCTAAAAGACACCAACACTGTCTTCCAAAGTTGAGGATTAAGAGATATATTTGACCATCCGTAGAGAGCCAAACTAACATGAAGTATTATTAGACTGTCTGAGGGATGGGTGAACTTGGCATACTCTAGATGAACCATTAGCAGATTAGCCTTGAACAGGGATGGGATATCGCTCAGCAGTAGATTGCTTATTTAGCATGTGTGAGGCTCTGGGTTCCATCTCGGTACTACTGCCTCTCCAAAGCCAACCGAAAACCCCCAGAAAGCCTTGAACACCGATTTCTAGGGAATGGGACTCAGACCAGGTCAGTTTTGATGGAGAGGAGATTGGCACCTTGAGGCCACGTGCAAATGCGGGCCCCAGTATGAGGTTGGAAGGGGCACTCTGGGTACCTGGAGACTGAAGGAGGACGTTGAAGGAGAGCAAGGGAAGTGTGTGTGCACTGCACATGCCTTAGGCCCTGGGATGGAGGGAAGGTGTTCAGGCCCCGCGGGCAGGAGAGGGGAATGAGGTTCAGAGAGCAGCCTGCACTCACACGTCTCTGCACCTGTCTGTCTCCCTGCAGGTGCACCTCCGCTCTGCCAGGCGTCTCTGTGAACTCTGCTGTGCCAACCGGGGCACCTTCATCAAAGTGGGCCAGCACCTGGGGGCACTGGACTACCTGCTGCCAGAGGAGTACACCAGCACGCTGAAGGTGCTGCACAGCCAGGCCCCGCAGAGCAGCATGCAAGAGGTCCGCCAGGTCATCCGCGAGGACCTGGGCAAGGAGGTACCCACCCCTGCCAGGAGGGATGGCTCTGGGACTGCCTGCTTTAGAAGAGGTCTTGGCAGGGTTCTTGCTGCCTGGGTCCAGGGCACTGGGGTTCCACCACTGATGCAAAATTGAATGTCATAGAAACTTTCATTGCTAAAATCAGAGAGGTTGAAAGGAACCTCAGTGACCCTAAGTAAAAAATGTTGGTTAAAGTATGAGATGCCCATATTGTTTTGGCTGCCACCTAATGAGCGTCATGGTTCAATTGAATAATTTCTATCAACTTCTGAGGGTTATGGCATTCCCACGATGGTGCTGAGTCCATGCCTCATCTTGCTAATCCTCACGGCAAACATGCAGTGGCTACTGTGACTGATTCCACTTTGCCAATGAAGGCTGAGGCTTTGGGTAGTAAGGTCGAGTATCCAAGGGCACGGCTGGTGATTCTGGCACTCTGCTTTGTATGGTGCCATCCATAAGCTGCACACAAGTGCAGCTTTAGCTTTTCTGGAATGTCTGGTAGGCACTCGTTCAGCCTCTGCTTGATTACCCCCATGGTAGGAAGCTCCTTTCTTGTGTGTCACCTGTGGTGGCCTGTTCTGTTGTCAGTCATCTGTGACTGTAAGGAGTGCTTCTCTGTAAGTGCTAAAGCCTGCCTCCTCCATTGTCAACTCTTCAGTGTCATTTGGGGCCCTGGAGTGACAGAGAAAGGAGCTAAGGTCCCTCTGTGCAGCAGCCCTGCTCGCCCTGAGCAGTCCTTCCCCCTCATGCCAGTAACCTACAGGGGTTATTTTGTGCTAAACTGGGCACAGTTGCATGGACCCTCGCTGACTTGTTCTGGTCACTACCTCTGGGGACAGGGAGGGAATGAGCAGCCATCTGCAGGTGGCTGAGCCGTGGGTCAGGCCTGGCTTTAGCAATTACGTGCTATGATTTGAGGGTCCCTTGGAGATCTCTCCCGAAACCCCTTTGGCCCTTCCCTACTATCTGAAATTCCCTTAGAGAATTCTGGGTCTTCTAGAGTTCTCTAAACAAAATCATCTTAAAGTTGAGCCTTTCGCAGCTGATGCCTTTGCTGAGATCAGTCTGTAACCGTTGGTGCTTCCCAGTTGCCCTTGAAATAAAATGCTTCACAGGGCTTTCCAGGTGTAGCCCATCCTGTCTCCCCCTCCTCGCTGTTCCATGCCTGTAACTTGGTGGGGCAGAGGGCAGTGGAGGGTGGCATTTATGCTCAGGAGCCAGGGCCTGGGACCTAGCCCAGATGATACCTGTTGGCACCTAACTCTCCTTGTGTGTAAAGTGAGGATCACCACAGTGCCCACCTCCTAGGGTAGCAGTGAGGACTGGGGGGCTAAGGTATAGGAAGGACTCTGTACAGCCCCCTGCGTGGAAGGGGGCCTGCTATAATTGTGGCTATTTCCCTGGCACTGTCACTGGTGCTCCTCTGGCTCTGTGCACTCTTAGCCCTTGGTGCCTGTGTTTGTGGTCTTCCTCTCCCTGGAACGTCTTTACTCCACCCTCTATGCCAGTGGAGTGATTCCAGGACATTAGCCCTCTGTCTATCCATCTATCAAATGCCAGGCTGGGTGCTAGGTGCTGGTTTCCTGGTCAAACTCTGCTCTTCTGTGAAGTCTTCTCCATCCACCTGTCACATTAGGCTCTGCAGAACTTTGCCACCTGTGCCCCCAACTCATGACAGTTGCAGCTTGGTTACTTGAACCTAGGTGGTTCCACTGGATGTCAGAAAATCTTTGGAGGTGAAGACCTTGATGGTTCTTTTACCTTGGATCTGTAGCCACACAACAGTGAGGTCTAACATAGGTATCAGTGTTTGTTTAATGAGCCAATGGATGAATGACAGCTTCCTCAGGCTACTCAGGGCAGAGCAGAGAATAGGGGCAGAAGTTTGATAAAGACCAGTTGTTTTGCTGATCTGCAGGGAACAGGCCCTGACTATCAGTCCCTTATTGTGGAGCTGGCACCAGCCACCCAGTATCCAGCCCGAGACACTGCACTCCTCAGTGATGACCTGGAGGGAGGCCTCATTATCTGACTCTGTAGGGGCTCAAATCATGCCTGGGGTGATCATAGAAACCTCTGCGACTCCCTTGCACTGAGGAGCATTTCCTCCAGAGGGACAGAGATTGAATGAAAGGCAAATCTGACTTAGGGCTGGAGGCAGGGGGCTCAGGCTGCAAGCTAGGAGGAGCAGGGTTAGGCTGGAGAGATCCCTGGCACAGGTCCCCAGGCAGAGCCTGATGCCAGTCCAAGAGCACCTTTTCTTTTCACAAGGACTGTTGGCCTCCAGCTTCCAACAGCATGAGATTCACCCCCAAATTAAAACTAAACAAGTCACTGTAATAACAGCGTGAAGTGTATTATCGCTGGCATGTGGCAGTGGTGGGGGTGGATGTGAGAGAGGGGAAGGCAGCAGATTAACCCTTGGAAGCCCCTGGGAGGGGGTGGGGCCAGCGTAGGGCAGAGTGAGGTGGAAAGTTTGGCGTCTCATGGTTATGGTGGGCCCACCCAGCTGGCTGGAGGGTGTTTGGGGTTGGAAGTCATCCCCTGTATCTTCAGGACCTCTTCTCCAGCCTCCCTTAGCCAAGTAGTCCTGAGTGAGGTGTCCATGTGGCTCTTAGCCCAGTCTATCTGGAACATTCTGAGAAATGGGGGCTGTGGAGGTCATGGTTCTGAGGTGGCGTCCCTTGCTTTTGGGACGCTCAGAAACCTCTGGTTTCTTACCACAGCTCCCAAAAGTGCACATCAGAGTCTCCCCCACTCCCTCCTGGGAAGATGACATTTGTTCCCTGGTGACACGCTTTCTAGTCTGTGGGTGGAGGGAGGGGAAAAGGGCTGTGTGGGAAGCAGGGTAGGTGAATGCGGGGGTGTGAGGGCGGGGGGAAGTCACTCACTTTGCACTTCCCTCCTCCTCCAGCCCCTCCCAGGACTCCTCTCTGAGAGCAGCTCTCACCCCAGGTGCCATGCTGGCCACAGGCCCTTCCACGGGAGCTGGATTTCAGTCCTGGTTTCAGGCGCGTGCTTGTCTGAGTCTGTCATGCATTGCCATCTTTCTGGGTCCCAGTCCTTGTTAGGCTCTGGGGTTCCCAAGTTCAAAGGCTCCTGAATCTCAGACTGCAGGCAAGGGTGGGTGGCTAGATGGTACCCTCTGACCTGTCAGTCCTTGTGCCTCTGGGGACTCTTCTCATCCCCAGAGGGTCATTAGTGGCCTCAGACCAGTTCCTACTCCCACTAGATGGGGCTGGCCCTGAGGTGTGTCTGGACCCCACAATTATACTTGGTTCCAGATCAGTCCACACCTCTGGGCATCAGCTGGCACCAGGAGTTGAGAGCAGAGGGCAAGCAAAGGGCACCATCCTTGCGTAGGGATTGGCTTAGCAGAGAGATGCAGGGACCGCTTGGCTACATGAGGGGCAGGAGCAAGCAGTAGGATGAGACCTCAGACCTTCTGTTTCCTCAGGAAGTTGGCTCATTTCTGTTGCCTCAAAAGTGACCTTGTTTCTGGACTGGGTTGGGGATAGTCTCTGGTTCTGACTGCCCTTGAGGCTGCGGGTCCAAGTGCAGTGCTTGCCTTGGCCAGAAGATGGCGCCTGAGCCTGCGAGTCACCTAGGGGTGTTGGAGAGTGGCCCTTTCCTGTGGAGGGGAGTCCTCAGCAGGTGGCTAAGACTCTAGTTCTTTTTACTCTTGGGCATGGTCCGAGGATCCAGGCTGACATCTCTCCACTCTGAATGGCCCAGGCAAAAGCCCAAGCCATGAGGCTGTTGACTGGTGCCATGGTTTGGATAGGGTCCCCCAAAGGCCCGTGTGTTAAAGGTTTGGTCTTTAGGGTGGCACTATTGGGAGGTGGTGGACCCTCTAGATGGAGGAGGCTAGTTGGGGGTTCTTAGGTCAGTGGGTACATTCCCGTGAAGGGGACTGTAGGTCCTTGGCCTCTTTCTGACCATGAGGGTAGCCGTTTTCTCCACCATGTATTCTCCACCATTTCCAGTCTCCTCAGAGGAACTGGAGCCAACTGCCTATTGTTTTATTAGCTTTGTGATCCTGGGCATGTTAGCTGTCCTCTCTGTCCCTCAGTTTCCTCATGTGTAAAATGGGGTAATGATAGTACCTGCCATGTGGGCTTGTTGTGGGGGAGAAGAGAATTAATGCAGCTAGAGCACGTAGAACATACCTGGTTATATTAGCTTTTCATCACTGTGACCAAAATACCCAACAAGAACAAATTAGAGGAGGAAGACTTAATTTTGGGCTTATGGTTGCAGAGGTTCAGTCCATGGTTGGTCAGCTCCATTGCTCTGGGTCCTAGTTGAGGCAGAACATCATGGTGGAAGGCTGTGACCAAGGAGTGCTTCTCAGTTCATGGCAACCAGCAAGCAGAGAGAGCCAATCACCAGGCACAAGATGTAACCCCCAAAGGTGTGCCCCAGTGACCTATTTCCTCTGACCACACCCTTCCTGCCTGTTGTCACCACCCAGCACCGTAATTCTTTCAAATTATTAATTTGTCAAATGGATTAATCCACTGATGAGGTTACATTTATCACAATTGGATCATTTTACCTCTGAACATTCCTGCATTGTCCCACACGTGAGCTTTGGGGGATACCTCATATCCAGCACTGGTGCAGATAAATGACCAGCAAATGTTAGCATTTCTGTGTTATGCCGGGTGTTTTATGTGAGCAAGCAGCTTGGGTCCTGAGGGACTTGTAAGTATAGAATTGGGTCTTGAACTGGGTTTTCTGATATTTGGAATGCTTCTCTGTCCCATATGGTATTTTGCTAGAACTCTTTTTTCTCACCCTTTTCCTAACTAGTCCCCAGCATTTTACCCACTGTCCGGCCCCTTCCTCACGTTGGAGACCCCCCACAGGCTGCCTAGGGTTAATGTACTTGCCCCACCTTGGGGGGCCGCTGGCAGCTGTCAGTGTTGCTCACTGCAGTCTCTCAGGGCCCCTGGGCCCCATCTCCTGTGGGTTAGGGTCTCTGATGTTTGTGCTGGGCTGATTGGAGGGATGACGCAGTGGAGGCAGAGTTCTGGCTGCTGACAGGGAGGAGCCATGGGAGCCACGGGTACCCAGGGCCATGGAGTTGGTGACTGTGCTGTATTCAGGATCATTCCCCAGCCCTCCTCACATGCACGGTGGCATCCAGACTGCTTCCCTCTCAGTGCCCTGGTAGAGCCAGGTCTGCGTGTATGGGGGGTGAACATGTCCTCGGTAGACAAGGGCTTGGTGGTTGGGGAGGCTCTGGGGGTCCACTCTACCTGTGGGCCAGAGGCTGGCAGGGTACCTCCCCTGTCCTGTGCTGTGGCCATCCATTCCTCCCTGTTCCCATTTTCTTTGCTGCCTTCTGCCCCCACCTCTCCCTGTCCTTTGACTTACTTAATGTCCATTTTTCAAGTGCCTCCTCTGTGCAGGTCCTGCATCAGCCCTGGGGGGCCCTGCCCTCTGGGTCTGCTGGCCCTTCACCCCACCCCAAGCTGCTTCACTGGCCTGAGCCACCATGAGGCTCACCTTGAGGGTGTCACTGTCCTTAGATTGGCTTCTCCTGGCCTGAGCATGGCCCATTTGTCCCAGCGTCTAGCTTCCTTGTCTTCCCAGACTGTGCCCAAAAAGGCCACCAAGAGGGGGTTCTGGGAATGGAACATACGGATCTGGTGGCCGTGAGGCTGAGTACAGGGAGGGTGGTGGGGCAGAGAGAGAGGTCACCCCTCCTGCTTGTCCTCATCCTGCCTTCCCAGCAGATCTCAATAAAAAATACATTTGTATTAAAAACATAATGAAGAATAAAAAACATTTCCCCCCCAGTAATGCTGAACATCAAAAGGAGATTTTTATCAATTATATGGAGAGATTTTGGCCATAAGATGGTAATTTAACGAGTGGGAGATGGATGGCGGGAAGCATTGATGTCAGCCAGGACGGATGGCCTGTCATTAGTCACTGGGGAGAGGCAAGGCGGTGGCTCTGGTGGCCCTGGCTGGTCTTCCTCCCAGCACCCGCCTTGGCCCCCACCCTGCGGCCCCTGCCCTCCCTCAGGCTGTGCCCCTGTCCCACCTGTCTTCTCTGGGGAGACCACCTGCTGTCCACTGCCCTGCGGCTTCCAGAGGAATCTCCCTCAGCTCCACTCGCTGCTCCTGTCTGTGGAATAAACCCCCAAAGGGCACAGAGAAGGAGCTGCTCCCGCTCCCACCCCCCACTCTTGGCCTTTCCTGCTCTTCAGCCAGCTCCGGCCTGGACCCCCACGGGTCCCTCCTGCAATCCCATGTACTCCCCAGATCTGCCCTCACTTTCCCCGTTTTGCTTATTGGGGCTCTTCCTCCTCCTTTAACCTCCAGGTCTAATCATGCACACGTGCACACACACACATCCACATGCATACACGCATACACACACACACACACACACACACACACACACACACACACTCTGAACGCCTGCCAGGAGTCAGCCTCTGTTTCAAAAACTTCATGTGGATCAAAGCTCTTATTCTGAACCTTATTTTTTAGGTGGGAAACTGAGGTACAGTTTGGAGTGACATTTTCCTGCTGGGTCTTCTCCTGCACCGGGTCAGGATGAATGGCTCTTTTGTGTTGCCTCAGGACACTTCCTGTTGTAGCTCTCATGCAGTTATTTGATGCTCAGGGTTGGTCACTTCCCCACCCTGGATCCTCCCTGGGTCCTGGCCTGGGCTTGGTGTGGAGTAGGTGTTAGTAAATGCTGTTGAACTGAATTGTAGAAGTACCTCACATGCCTCTGTCCTCTGGAAGCATTTAGCTTAGCCTGGCCATCTGGTCACCCCAGTGGTGGCAGGCCTCGTCCCACTTATCTTGGGGTTCCCTTGGGGCACTACCCAGGGCCTGCACACCAAAGGGAGTCAACAGTGGATTGCTGTGTGGACCAAGACACTCCATCTGATACAGGAGATGGCTGTGTCACCCTGGGTGAAAGAGGTGCTCTTTCTGAGCCTTGGTTTCCTTACTGTAGACAGGGTTGGTCAAAGACCTTTACTTCATTTGGGCTCTGGTGAGGACGGAAAGACATAAGCCATCTAGAAATGCTTCAGGACCTTGGTCTGTACAAAGAATTTTAAAAAATAAGAACTCAAAAGCCAGACAACAGATAAAAAATAGACAAATAGGATTGTATCAAACCAAA
The DNA here is from genome assembly GCA_020662805.1 of Glaucomys volans. NCBI lineage: Eukaryota > Metazoa > Chordata > Mammalia > Rodentia > Sciuridae > Glaucomys > Glaucomys volans. The sequence goes on from JAJEJO010050222.1 coordinate 19,304, forward strand.
AAGCTTCTGTACAGCAAAGAAATAATCAGACTAAAGAAACAACCTGCATATTGGGAGAAAATATTTGCAAACCTGTCCATCCAACAAGAGAAGGGTGTCCAGAATATATAAGGAACTCAGCAGCAAAACAAAATCAATAAACAACAAAAACTCAAATAATTTGATTAAGAAATAGGCAAATCATCTGAATAGACATTTCTCAAAAGAACATAGACAAATGGCCAAGAGGTATATGAAAAAATTCAATATCACTGATCACCAGGAAAATGCAGATCAAAATCACAGTGAGCTGTCACCTGACCCCAGTTAGAATGGCTGTTATCCAGAAGACAATAACAAGTCCTGACATGGATGTGGAGAGAGGGGAACACTTAGAACAAGTAGTTTTCCATACTAGTGTGTGGATCTTCCTAAAAAAACTGGAATTAGGACCACCATAGGATTCAACACCCCCACTACTGGGTATTTATCCCAAGGAAGAGAGATCTGCACACTCATTGTTTATATAGCCAAGATACAGAGGCCATCTAAGTGCCCATCAGTAGATGAATGGATCAAGAAACTGTGGTACATATACACAAAGGAATATTATCTGGCAATAAAAAAGAATGAAATGCTCTCATTTACAGCAACATGGATGGAACTGGAGATCATTGTATTAAGGGAAATAAACCAGGCATAGAAAAACAAGTGCCAGGTGTTCTCATGCATGTGGAAGCTACAAAAGCTGATCCCATGGAAGCAGGGAGTAGAAGAGCAGCTGCCAGGGGCTGGAAAAGGTGCTGGGAGGACATGAGAGGAAGAGCTTGGTAGGCTGGTTGATGGGTACAAAATTCCAGCCAGAAGGAGTCAGTCCTAGTGGTGTTTAGCATGTAGGGTGATGATAGTTAACTGTAATTTATGATATATTTCCAGAGAGCTGAAATAGGAGTTTGAATGTTCTCGCACCCAGAGAAGCGATCCAGTGTTTCGGGCGATGGATACACTCATTACTGTGATTTGAGTAGTAGTGATGGTAGTGCTTGGATCAAGAGGGCAGCCTTGGAAGTCAGGCTGGCCCCAAGGGCCTCCAGAAGCTACCCTTCTCCCCCGGGAACTTGTGGTTTCCCTTGGACTTTGGGGCAGCTACATTTTCCTAAGTGAGTCCCTTGAGGTAACAGGATTCTAGGGTGTTGTTTGGGGGCAGGCAGCTGTTCCACAGTGGGCGAATCCCGCTGCCCCCTTTCATGTTCCCTCTGGCCACAGTGGCTGCTCCGAGAGTGAACATCGTGTGGTTTTCCCAGGGTGGGTGGCTTGTATGTGGCTGGCCTGAAACACAGACACTTACTCTCCCCGTTCTGGAGGCCGGAAGTCTGAGATGAAGGTGTTGACAGAGCCATGCTCCCTCTCAAGGCTCCAGCTGTGCTTGCCCCTTCCTAACTTCTGGTGACCACTGGTCATCTTTGCAGCTCCTTGGCTTGTAGCTGCACCCCTTGAATCTCTACCTCTTTTCCCACATGACCTTTTTATTTTTTATTTTTTTCTCAGTTGTAGATGGACACAGTACCTTTATTTCATTTGCTTATTTTTATGTGGTGCTGAGGATCAAACCCAGTGCCTCACATGTGCTAGGCTAGTGCCCTACCCCTGAGTCCACATAACCTTCTTATAGGGCCACTTGTCCCTGGAGTTAGGGCTCACCCGATTCCAGTATGACTGCATCTTAACTTAGCTAATCATGGGGAATGTTCCAGATGCAAACCCTCAGAGGGCCTGATGCAGGGGTGCTACATGGAAGCCGATGGATCCTTGTTAGCCGTCTCCCAGGGCTGGCCAAGGCTGGTTTCTCTCCTCTCACCATCTGCCTGGAGCTCAGAGCCAGGCTGGGCAGTGAGTCCGGAGGCCACAAGCTAGAACACAGATGCCATGGCTTCTGCTCTTTAAGGAGTGGCTACCCCTGTATTCCTGGGGCTGCCAAAGGGGTTGTAGGGTCCTTGTCTCTCCTTGAATGGTACCCATGGCCTCCTGTCCCTCCCCAGGGGAAGGGGCTACCTGGGGCCGGGCTGGCAGAGGTGACTGCAGTGGTTTCCAGGGGCCTCTCCCTTTTCCCTCTGAGCCATGTGGTCTGCATTGGCGAAGTCCCCAGGAGAAGGGATGGGAGGAGATGGAGTCTGGGGCCTGGCCGTCTGATGTGAACAAATGCCAACACTGACCGAGCGCTCACTGCCTGGCAGGTGCTTGTTTTAGTTTGGGTTCTCTGGGAAGCAGACTCCAAGACAATTCAGGTGGATTTTGTGGGAAGCTCAGGGGCTGCTGACAGGGAAGTGGGGATGTGGTTCAGGGAGGCAGCTGGTGACCCTGTACTCTTAGACCAGCCCCTGCTGTGGGCCAAGGAAGCTTGATCCTGTGGGATAACTGGGAGTTGGTGCCAAAAACCTACTCAGCATCCTCCCCCACGGGAAGGTAGAGTGTTTATATGCCAGCTCCTAACTGGGTCATTGACGCTGCTCCTGGGGGCTGCTAGTGTCGGAGATGACGGTGAAGTCGCACATACCAGGTGGTGCAGGATGGAAGCAGGGGCAGGTGGGTGCTGGCAGACATCTTCTGTGTTGTCCTCACAGTTGCCTCATGAGGGGAAGTACTATTATTCTTATTCCCATATTATAGAGAGGCAGATAGGGACCAGAGGGGTCAAGTCACGTGCCTAATGTCATTTGGAGAGTCTGAGGCAGAGCCAGGAGCACAAGCAGAGCTGATTCCAGAAGCCAAGCTCCTAATCCCTGCATTCAGTGGCTCTCTCCACAGGGTCCTATACTTTTCCCTAAGGTGTCATGTCCTGGCAGCTTATGGCTTCTTGCTTATTCCTGACAGGGGATGGGCAGGCAGGTGGGGAACATAGCAGGTTAAAAAAACCTGAGTATTTATTGTTTCTTCTGTCTCCAACATACCTTCGGTCAAGGACACAGTCTCATTTAGTTCTATAACAGCTCAGTGTTCCTTTTCCCAATATCTCCAGATGTAGAAACTGAGACTCAGAGACATTGAGTGACTTTTAAGGATCACACAGGTCAATGAGTGAACCAGAAACTGAGCTGGAATGTTATCCAGTTCCAGAGACAACCATGCTTCCATTACAAACGTGCTGCCTTAGGAGGTGAGTGATGAGGAGAAGGGCCACGTTCAAGATCACACCGAGGGGCCTGTGAGACCTGGTCTGCCTCTGAGGGCCACACTTCCTCCTCTGATCTCATGCTGGACTGCCATCTTGCCTCCAGCCCCTACCTGGCCCCTACCCATGTTGCCTCCAGAGCCAATCAGGGGATGGCTGAGAGGGGCGTCAGGAATGGGAGGTGTCGGGCTGGGGATATAGCTCAGTTGGTAGAGCGCTTGCCTCGCAAGCACGAGGCCCTGGGTTTGATCCCCAGCACCGCAAAAAGAAAGAAAAAAAAGGAATGGGAGGTGCCCTGGTTGAACTCAGGCTGTGGGTGGGAGGGGAGCACCCTCCTCAGCAGGGGGAGGAGGGGCTGGACTCTTGTTCCTTCTCCCGGGAAGAGCTGTCCTCTCTTTCTGCTGCCCCATCACCTCTGCCTGCTGCTCTTACCTGGAACTGCAGTGGAGGTAGGCACACCCTCTGCCTCTGGCTGATTGACTTTCGCTGTTGAAACAGTGATGTTTCACCTGAGCAGGGATGATCAATTTTTCATGCTGCTTATGAATGGGTCAGCTGGGCCTGCTTCTTTCATGGAGCTTCAGGAAGGAGCCCAGTTCCCAGGCCACTTCCTTTGGTGATTTACACTGTGGAGGCCCTGCTTCCAGGAGGTCCCTCCAAGGCCTTGCGTGCGTGTTTTGGAAGAGAGTGTGTGTGCCCACATGTGTGTATGTGTTCATGTGTGTGCACACACATGTTCATGTGGGTGTATTTGTGTGTGTGTGTGTCTGTCTGTCTGTCTGCATCTCTAACCAGGGCAGGTAGCCCAACCCCAGGCAGGGAACCAGATGTGAGAACATGTGTGTTTTTGCATGTGAGCATGTGTGCAGAGGTTGGCTGGCGTGGGCCTTGGGCACAGTTAGGGGAGCACGGGATGGAAGGTGAGTGTCAGAGGATCGTAGAATCAAGAGAGGGAATGAGTCCCCTGACACTCCTTTTGCAAGTGAGAAATTAAGACCCAGAAAAGGGGAAGTGACTTCCTTAAGGTCACCCAGCTGCTTGGTGGTGAGTTGGGACCAGCCCTGTCCCCTGTACCACCCCTCAGGCGGCAGCAATCTTCCCCCAGCAGGCAAAGGGCCAGAGTCAGAGTAGGGGACTGTGCGGGCCGCCGAGTTGCGACCTTATGGCCTCACTGCCACATCCTGCTGAGCTCTGGGCATGTAACATGCTGCTGGCAGGCCCAGGGAGGTCAGGATGAGAAGACAGTGCTGTCCCTGGGTTGGGCTGCAGCGTCCAGTGTTCCTGGGTCCCCAGTGGGATTGTGGAGGGTGAGTTAGGGCCTTCTGGAGGAAGTGGGACGTGAGCAGGATGTGGCTGTGGTAGAGGAGAGGGGCAGGGAGACCTGGGAGGGCTTCCAGGGGGCAGAGTGACCTCAGTGGATGAGAAAGGCAGACGGAGGAGATTATCTGGGGCCAGGGGTTGGGGGTGTCCTCTTAGGAAGGTGTCTGAACCTTGGGTCAGGCCTTGGGTGGAGACAACTGCCCGGCCTGTGTGGCTTGGGTGCCCCATGGGCAGGGCACAGGGTGTGGGACTGTCTCTGGCTGTCCCTGCTGGACTCCCTCATTTCTTTATTCACTTACTGGCTCTGCAAATGCCTATGGAACTTTGGTTGTGTGGCCCTGGGTTATGTGGGTGGACAGGTAGCCGGAGGGAGCTCGTGATCTGGTTGTGGGGCATGAACAGCTGTTCAGTGAGTAACCAGAAAAAATAAAACTTTAATAACTTTTGCATAAATGCCACAAAGAGAAATTCAGCGTGCTGGGTGGGACTAGGGGGTTCGGGCGGCCTTCCTGAGGAAGTGGTGACTGAGGCTGGAGTATGGTTGAGGGGCAGGAGTGTGGGACAGAGGGAATAGAGAGCATGTGGGTCTTGGGGTGGGAAAGGTCTGACCAAGGACAGGAAGGGGGTGGGAGGTGAGCTGAGCACGTTGAGGAGATCCGAGGGTGGCAGCCATGGACGGGCTCTGCCGAGGGGCGTGCAGTGCTGTGTGCAGTGGCTGGCCGGGAGGTGGGCGGACGCGAGCAGAGCTCATGGAGACCAGTGAAGTGGCTTTCATTGTCATGCAGGCAAGAGGTGATGGTGGTCGGACCAGGGTTGGGACAGTGGACAGGAGTGGATGGGTGGATTTGGAGACCAAATCAGCAGGACTCAAGGAGGCCTTAGGTGGGGGGTGCTGAGGGAGAGAGAGGTGTGTGATGGACACCCAGGGTTCTGGCATGCACAGTGGGGACCTCAGCACTACCCCGAACTGAAGGGGACAGTGGGGGATGTTGGCAGGTCATCCTGCTGGCAGTTGGGGAAGGGCTCTTCTGCAGTGCTGGGGTTTTCATAGTTGTCCCTGCCCAGAGCGGAAGGGGGAAATGTGCCAGTCCCTGCCTAGAGAAGGCCAGGGGGTGTGTGTGCGGGACTGAACACTCCGAAGTCCAACATTGAGAGGCTGAAGAGCCTGATGTCCCCAGATTCCAGAGACAGCAGCATGACGATGGAGCAAGAGCCTGCAGCCAGGTATGGAAGGCCCGCAGTCACTGCAACTGCTATAGCTCCTGCCGGTGACTGCAAAGTCATCATGTACCAAGTCTCTCTGTGTCCCACAGCTCTCCCCTTGGCGGCCTGTGAGAGGAGGATGGGTGATTCCATGCGAAGCTGCAGAGGAAGTGGGCTTCTTGGAAAGGGAGGACAATGACATTCAGCCATAAGGTTGTCCTGGGGGCCAGGAAGGAACAGTCTCCTCGAGGCAGTCAGAGAGCAGAGGGAGCAGAGGACCTCTTGCCATGAAGGGGAAATGGACTGGTCCTTGGTGTTGTCACCTGGCGTGACAGATAAGTTGTGATATACCCCGCTCCTGGTCCCCCATTTGGGGGTTCATGTTTGGTCTGTGTTCCCCTCACCTCGTGCCCAGACTTTCCAGTCCTACCCTTGCCCTGGGAAATGTGACCAGAGACTAAACATTGACTTATCCTTAGGGTGTGAGCTCAGTATCGAGGCTCAGCCAACTGCCTGTAGGGCCTGTTGAAGATTCCTGTTGCTACCGTGACAAATGACCACTGATTTAGCAGCTTCAGTCAACACGTGTTTATTGTGTTACTGTCCTGCAGGTTAGAAGTCCTCAAGATAAGGTGCTGGCTGGGTGGCATCCCTCTGGAGGCCCCAGGTATAACCTTTCCTGCCCTTTTCAACTTCTAGAGGCTGCCATGTTCCTTGGCTCCTGGCCCCTTCCTCCAACCAGTCCAGCAGTGTAGCACCTTCCAATCTCATCCAGCCTCTCACCTCTGCTTCTGTCATGATCTCTAAATCTAGCCCCTGCCTCCCTCTTAGAAGGACCTGTGATTACATTGGGCCCAGCTGGGTGATTCAGGCTGCTCCCCAATCTCAAGATCCTCAACTTCATCACACCTGCAAACTCTCTTTTTTGCCATGTAAGGTAAAGTTCGTAGCCATTGGGGATCTGGACATGGACTTCTTTGATGGGCCACTTACTAACAGGGCCAGTTAGTAAGCTTTTAGGTTTTGCAGGTCATATACCATGTGTGGCAACAGCTCAGTTCCACCTTGGTGCAAGAGCAGTGTGGACTGTGTGTCAGTGAATGGCAACGCCGTGGCCTAGTAACCTGCTCACTCTGGGCAGACAGGGCTCATCTGAGCTGCTGTTCTTAACCTCTGCTCTGTTTTTCTGGGGACACCAGTAGTGTGTGTTCTTTCTTCCAAAAGCAGACTTTGTCTTCCCAGTCAGTCTATGGCATCTGGGTTTGCTTTCCTTTAAAATTCCTGGGCACTGCTGCTGCCATACGCAAACTGAATCCAGGAAACTCCTTAGTGGGTGGGACATGCTCAGGGCTTTGGTACTGCAACTCTTCTGCCTTGGGCTCTGAGGCCTGGAGCATATCTTCGGCTCATTCACCATATGGCATTTGCTACTTCTGAAAGCCAAGGAAGCTGGTCCTGACAGCAAACGGAGCTGCCACAAGCAAAGAATGCGACACTTCATTTTCTCTCTCCCTCTGGTTTTGGGTTGAGGGACATCTGGAGGTAGTTGGAAGGCCTTTGGGGTTTTGTTGAGAGTGAACCTGCTGGGTTTTAGAATTCATGGGCCACACATGGGCAGGAGCTGTAGATGAGGACCCCTCCCAGGGAAGGCTGGGGAGCCAGGTCTGCCTGCATTGTGGATTGGGAGCTGTCAGCCCTTGGGTTTCTGACTCTCGCCTTCACTGTATCTGGTTCCCCTGATTTGTGGTTCCCTAATTTTGCTCCCTCTGCTTCCCTTCTTCAGCTGACTCTCTGACTCCTTGGCTTTTGTCAGCTCCTCAGAGGAGCTGAACACAGGCTCTAGGGCACCACTTCCTTTCTGGCACTCATGAGAACAGCTTGTGATTGTTTGGTTAATTCCTGTCTGCCCCCTTCACTTCACGTCCCAGGAGTGACTCCAGAGGGTGGTGGCTCCACCCAGTTTGGACTCACCCCCATTGAGTCCCTGGTGCCGAGCACAGGACCCGGCACATGAGAGTCACTCAGCAAATGTTTGTTGGGTAAGTCAACGGACGTGTTAGCCAGTGTGTCTTCTAGGAAATGGGTGCAGTGTCATCTGCTCCAGCTGACCTCAGGAGAGGGTTGGGAAGTACCTCAGGGTGTGGAGAGGCACCAGCAATGTTGTGTAAGGCACAGCCTAGGGTCCCTGAGGAGCAGAGATGTCCTGACATCCCCAGGACCACCCATCTCTGATTCAGGGAGGGGTAGTGAGGGGCGGGCTTTCACTGGAGAGTGGGGAGCTCAGCTTCCTGGTTCCTGGCCTAGTTTCCTGAGCTGCCTCTTGGTCCTGTGATAGAGTGTGAGCAA
>JAJEJO010050223.1:0-28257 GCA_020662805.1 Glaucomys volans
CCGCGCTCCAGTCCGTCTGTGTGGTGTTCCCCTCTCACCGTTCCTCCGCAACCCCCCGAGCGCGGCCGCCCCGCCCCGGGCCCCGCTGCCCGGCCGGCGATCGGCGGCGGACAGGCTCCCCGGCCCCCAGCGGCCGCGCTCCGAGTTGGAGCCTCAGCCAAAGTTTCCGCCTCGCAGCGTGCGGCTGTTCCCCCAGTGTACAGTCCCCGCGGCCCTCCCTGTGCCTGAGCGTGGCGACCCCCGACCCAGGCTGTCCCGGGCGCGCCCGCCCTGTCCCCGGGGGCTGGGTGCGCCTCTGGCTTCGGGGTACCAGCTCCCCTGGATGCACACTGCCTGCCTCTCCGGGTGTCAAGTCCACCGCGGTGCGGGTGTCGGGGCCGGTTAGCTCCCCGGGTCTGGGTGAAGCCTCCCGAGCCCACTCTCCGTGCTGTTGGTGAGCTCCTGTCGTGGGCAGGGCACGCGCCTGTTTTCCTTAGTAGTAGCTGCTTCTTGGTGCAGGGGCTGTCACCTTCCCCAGGATTAGCTTCCTGCCCTTTTGGCGAGGGTTTTGCACACCTTCCCTCCTGTCTTCTCACCACAGGGGTTGTGGCTTCCTTGAGTCTGAGGCATCTGTTTTGGGGTGTTGTCTCCCCAGGAGCCAAGTATCCCGCTCCCTTTGGTGTTCTAAAGAGAGTCCTCCCTATGAGGGTGTGATTGTCCCATCATTGAGTGTAGGAAGTTATAGAAGGAGGACTTGCACCCCACCCACCTGTCACCCACAGGGATGGAATGCCTCCCAGACCTAAGGTTCCTCAAGGGAGAGGTGGCTTTTGTCTCTGGGGTTGTGCTTTCTTTCCAGGATAAGGAGTTTTTCTTGGTGTTGCCACTCCCGGTCATAAGGTTCCTGCCTTCTTTGGTGTTGACATTGGTTTTGAGGTGTCCCTTTCCCCATATGTGTCTCCACTAGTGAGACTAAGGACCCCCTTGGGTTGGAGTGCCCTTGGCCAGTGCTTCTCATCTCTGAGCTTGTAATCACAAGGACCTTGCTATGGGTCCCACTCTGTTGGGGGAGTATAAGGTGCCTGAGACTGTGGAGATACCTCATTGTGATCACCTTCCCTGGAACTAAAGATTGCTCTGGTGTAACTCCAAGGTGGGAATTCCCAGTACCCACCCTTGGTGTTGTGCTCTCCCAGAGAACATAACTACTTCTACCCATGACCTGACATGGCACAAGCATCCTCCCCAAGTTGAGACTTGCCTTGTGACACTGCTCACCAGAGCTCCTTGCCTAGAATGTAAGCTCTCCTAGATCAAAGGCACTTTGCACCATAGTCCAGGACATCTATATGAACATGTGATGGCCCCAGGATTAGGGACTAAGCATTGGGCCCCTCGTGGAGTCTTGGTGGTGCCAGCACCCTAAGGTGAAGTTCTGGGGGCTCTTTGTTATTTGCTCCCTGGTCTGGTGTGTAGCTCATCCCACCCACTCCCTTGTGAGCTCCTAGCTTGGGGGTGTGCCTCCCCATGAATGTGGGATCCTTGTGGTTGGGCCTGTCTGGGCCAACAGACCCAGATTTTTCAGTTCTGTCTCAGACTCCCACTGTCTGAGCACATGTTCAGTGCCAGCTTACTTCAGGCTCTCTGAAGTAGTTAACTCCTGTGGAGGGTCTTGGTGAAGCCTTGGATGGGGATCCTCTGTGGTTGTATCTTCACTTCCAGGCTGTAGCACCACCCTCCTTTCTCTACCTTTGCTGGGATGGGGCTTCTGGTGTGCAGGCATTCTCTTTTTGTGGGGTGTGGGGAGAGGATGTTATCTCCACTGTGGCTGAGCCTCCAACATCCCCAGGAGGAGTACCCTGAGCCTGTGGCACTTGCCCTTCTCTTGTGAAGCTGCCTTTCCCCAATGTGGCGTTGTCCACACCAGTAGCAGCTGCTCCCACCTTGATGTCAAGCTTTGCCCCTGGCACCATCCCACTCCTCTGGCACCTTGCTTCTTACTCCTTCATAACTTCCTCCTTGCTGCCACAGCATGGTCCCTCCTCGGGGGTATTACTCCTCCCCTGCACTAAGGTCCCAGCCCCTTAAGTATGCGATTTGGGGAGGGCGTCACTTCCCTCGGGTATAGAGTGCCTTATTGAGGGGTGAGATGACTTCTCCCCAGCCTCTGACCCTCTGTTGTATGCTTGGGATGGAAGGAGGGAGTGTAAGCTCTTATTTGAACATTCCTGTCCCTGATAAAGTAAGAGGCATTTCTGTGCTGGCTTTTGGAGCCAATACTGCAGCACACTGCATTTTGGTGTCTAGGCCCTGGTGGAAGGACCCTGGATCAAAGGTACTTGCCCCACCCCTGTTTGAGTTGCCTTATTGGGGCTGTCCTCTGTGTGTACTGTTGTTTCACTTTCCTGGAGATTCCCCACATATGTGTCAGTTTACCCTGAGGTACTGCTTTTCTTCAGATGGACCCCATACTGGGGAAGTTAAGCTCCCTTAGTCTCAGGTGCCAACTCCACCTATCTCCACCCATAGGAATAGGTCCCTATAGGGTCAGTAAAAAAAAACCTGTTGTGAAGTTATGGCCCTGTCCTTTCTGTGCCTCTTGTCCTAAAGCCTGCAGTCTTTACAGTACCCCATGCATTAGGTGCTAGCCACATGTGGCAATTAGTAACAAGTTTAAAACTAAAACAAAAGAAGTTGCTGGGTGTGGTAGTTCTTGCCTGTAGCCCCAGCTGCTTGGGAGGCTGAGGCAGGAGGATTGGTTGAACCTGGAACTGGAAAAGCTGAGCAACATATTATGAATTATTTAAAAGGGCAGGGGGAGTAAGTTCCTTAGTTGCACTGGACACCCTTCAAGAATTCAGAGACTAACCACAGGCTGTGGAACATTTCCCATATTGTACATGCTGTTGGCAGGACTGTTAACTGTTTCCTACCTGTTGGTGAGGATTCCCGGTGTGGCCCCATCAGATTGAGGCTCTTAGTCCTCTGTGTGCAGCAGTTGCTGCCTTCACAATAGAGCAACTGTGGGGAACCCCTGCCCTTTGCCAATAGAGTAGGAACATCCCTGGATCTTGGGGATTCTTGCTTTTTAGTATAGGTCCCTGGGGGGACTACCTCTGTTGGGAGTTCAGAAGTCCCCTTAGGATGCCCCTCCCTCCAAGGGTCCCTTGGTCTCCGTTTCGGGCCCTGTGGTAGACTAAAGATTCTAGTAACTCCCCTCTGACCATGATCCCCTCTGGGTTGCAGTAACAACTTTCATTAGAGCAGTGATGCTCCTCTGAGTTCTGGGTGCCTGCCCTGGTGGTGTAAGTTCCTGTGAGTCTAAATTACCAGTCTATTTGATATGGAATTCCTTTGTGTGTACAGATCAGCTCCCTCGTGGTTAAAGTACCTTTACACCCTCTTATCTTAGTAAGATTTCTGTCTTTTCCTAGCCCTCTCTTGATCACTAGCCCTTCTTGGTATCACTTTCTTTGGATTAGGAGTATTGTCCCCTTTTGGCTCAAGGATTCCACTCTGGAGGAAATTTCTTGGAAGTCTAAGGCCCTCTCTGTAGGACTGGGTTCAACTCTTCTTAGTTTTAGGCACCTTCTGTCACTCTTCCACCTTGCCCCAGCGTCCCTTCGCTCTTGTGCAGCTCATACATGTATACATAGTATCAGGCCTTTGTCTCTGAGGTGCCATGCCATTTGGTCTTTGGGTTTGCCTGAGGAGTGACTTCTCCAGTCACCCCTGCTCCCAGCCCCTCTTTGTAGGAAGTGTGATTTGTAGGGCCACTGCTTTTTTATTGGAGTCAACCCTGTGCTGTATGCCTATCCTGCTCTGAAAAATCCTTTGATGGTTATCTGGGGAAAAGATGCTCTGTACTCTAGGGACCTTCCAGTTCCTGGGTCAGAGGACCACAAAAAGTGTCTTTCCTCATTTTAACAAACTTCCAGAGTGTTGCAGCTGAGCAATTGAGGGCACATAAGGAGAACTGGATCTGGTCTGTCATCAGATAGTGCACGTTTCTTCCCTTTGCCATCCTTCCCACCCCATGTTTCCCACCCATGTCTATGTCTCTAGGTTGGACTAGCAGGGGAATAGGTGCTAATTCCTTCCTAATCTTTGCCAGCAGCGTCTGTCTCCAAGGGAGTATGAAGAGAGTGCGTCTGTAGGTCAGGGAAGATGGCGGACAAGCGCAAACTCCAAGGTACTGGACTGACTACCCACCGCACATGTAGCCAAATACTCTCTTCTGGGGTCTCCTCTTTGGATGCTGCACTGATAGTATACTAACAACCTGCCTTCCTCCCTGGCAGGTGAGATTGATCGCTGCCTCAAGAAAGTGTCGGAGGGTGTGGAGCAGTTTGAAGACATTTGGCAGAAGGTACAGGGGCCCTAAAAATTGGGGTTTCCTGGGAGACTTCAGGAAGAGCCTTGGGGTCTCTGGGTGTTGGCCAGGGAGAGGGGCTGCATATCCTGATGCTTAGGACCTATGAGAAGCAGCTTAAAGATGGATGGCAGGGAGGCTAGGGGTGGGTGTCACAGTCCCCTGCCCAAGGAAGAGAGAGACTGGACCTTTGCCATGGAGCAGGTTTCGGGACAGCCACTCCCACACTGACTGCTGGATTCTCCATCCCTCAGCTCCACAACGCAGCCAACGCCAACCAGAAAGAAAAGTATGAGGCTGACCTAAAGAAGGAGATTAAGAAGCTACAAGTGAGGGGGCTGGGGCTGGACTCTTGTGTCCTGTGGGAGGAGGGCCTGGGAGAGTGGACTGCTGGGTCCCAAGGAGAAGAGGGAGCTGGGGTCCTGGTTCCCAGATCCAGGGTTTGATTTTCTTGCTTTTTTCATTTGCAGCGGCTGAGGGACCAGATCAAGACATGGGTAGCATCCAATGAGATCAAGGACAAAAGGCAGCTTATTGATAACCGCAAGCTCATCGAGACGGTAGGAGCCCAGAGCCTTGGTCTCTGAAAGAGGTTGTGGTGGCCAGATTCCTGGGACCCCAGAGGGCAAAGATGGAGCAGTCACTCCAGAGATCCCAGGAGGAATAAGGCATTTATCTGGAGGGAAGGGCAGAGGCAGTGGGCTAGAGACCGAGAGATGGGTCCTGAGACTTAGGTTCAGGTGTTGCTGGCATGTAGTTCCATTTCCACCTTCAAGACCCCCTGCCAACTGCATTCTCCACAGCAAATGGAACGGTTCAAAGTTGTGGAAAGAGAGACCAAAACCAAAGCTTATAGTAAGGAGGGCCTGGGCCTGGCCCAGAAGGTAGATCCCGCCCAGAAGGAGAAAGAAGAGGTTGGCCAGTGGCTCACGGTGAGTTGGGGGTAGAGAAGAGGGGGTGAACCTAGCATACACAGGAACCCTGGCTAACAGCCTTCTCCCCCTCTAGAATACCATCGACACCCTAAACATGCAGGTGGACCAGTTCGAGAGTGAGGTGGAATCGCTGTCGGTGCAGACACGCAAGAAGAAGGGCGACAAGGATGTGAGTGCGGGGAGCTCCAGGGCCTCTGGGTTGGAGGATGGAGGTGGGCTAGCAAGTGGAAGACCCGGTCTAAGCCCATGGGAACTGGGTCTGGATGCCTCGGCAGATCTGGGGTGAGGGATTGGAGAGGCAGAATTGGGGTGGTACGGGGAGGAGGTAGACAGAATCTTAGGCCCCTAGGTATCTGGGTAGATGGTAGATAGTGGGGCCATCACATGAGAAGCAGTTTGGGGGAAAATGAACTCAGGTTCAGCCAGGGTCACAAAGTAAGTGCAAGACCTGAAGGATGACCCAGGTGGGAGACCACATGGCACCTAGAGCCCAGATTTATAGGAGAGGGTGGTGGGCGGACAAGACAGGGCTCTGAGAGCAGCGACTGTGACCTGAAGGAGAAGGTAAAGTCAGATATTGGAGTCCTGGGTTCTACTCCAGAGTTGTAGGGTGTGGATTCAGAGGACTGAAAATAACATCTGATGGGGTTCCCTAGGAAAGTTGGGGGTGGCAGCTATGACAGTTGGGTGTGAGACCCTGAGAGATTTAGGAAGAAAGGACCTAGAGGGAGACAGTGGTTCCTTGAAGAAAGGAGAAATTTGAAACTGGGCTAAGGTGTCAAATCTTGGAAGGAACTGGGGCATCAGTAGCAGACAGGAACTGGGCTTCTGGATCTGGGCCTCCTTAGGGATATACAAGTAGGCATGGGCCAGTGATGACAGAGTGCCATGATTACAAACAAGCAACTCCACAGATGGGAACTGCCATTATTACTGTTAGGGCAAGTCAGAAGAACAGGGTGTTTATCCCAGGAGGCTGGAGCAGGTAGGGGCTCAGTTGAGAGGCTACCTGTGGCATAGGGGCATCTGGGTCTTTTTCACAGGTTTCCAGGGATCCCCAGAGCCAAAAAGGGTCTGGGAGGGAGAGTAGGGGTCCCTGAGATGTCAGAAACCTCGTGCTTGGTTCTAGGGGGCGAGGGAGTGGGAGGGTGGGCAGACTCCACACTGCCCCATGCTGGCAGGGGCCGAAGTGGAGTTTCTGGGTCACCGTGGGGATTGGGGACTGAGGACAGGTTCTGTGGGGGCAGGAGGGGCCGGGCAGGCGCTCTGCAGCCCCTGAGCCTGGCCCTGGGCTCGCCAGCAGAAGCAGGACCGGATTGAGGGCTTGAAGCGGCACATTGAGAAGCACCGCTACCATGTGCGCATGCTGGAGACCATCCTGCGAATGCTGGACAACGACTCTATCCTTGTTGATGCCATCCGCAAGATCAAAGATGATGTCGAGTACTATGTCGACTCCTCCCAGGACCCCGACTTCGAGGAGAATGAGTTCCTCTATGACGATCTGGATCTCGAGGACATTCGTAAGGCCCTGGGCCAACCTTCCTGGTGAAGAGGGTGAGGGCCCCAGTGGTTCAGCTGCACCAGCTAAGCATGCCCCTCTCCTGCCTCCACAGCACAGGCGCTGGTCGCCACCTCCCCCCCCAGCCACAGCCACATGGAGGACGAGATCTTTAACCAGTCCAGCAGCACGCCCACTTCCACCACCTCCAGCTCTCCCATTCCCCCGAGTCCGGCCAACTGCACTACGGTGAGGACCCAGAGCAGCAAGACACCCTGTTTCTAAGAGGGTGGGAATTGAGAGGAGCCTGTTTTCTCCAAAGTGGCCTGCAGGGAGGGCAGCTGAGGCCCTTCTTCAGATCCCTAAGGGATGTAAAAAGCTGATGGGTGGACCCTGGTGTCCCATACAGGCTTAGGCCATGGGTGGGTCCTGGGTGTGTGGGGTGCCTGAGGCCCTGGGTAGCTAGCCACCTCAGACAGGGATCCAAGGACTCAATTCCCCAAGAAGAGAGAAGGTTCCTGGGTTGTTAGGAAGATGGGGGCATTAATGCCAGCTTCCCAAAGACAGGACACTGGGGAACCTGGATTTAGGTGGTTTCTACAGAAGAATTAAGGTCAGATGTTTGGACAGCTCTGGGTGGATACAAGGTCAGTCGGCTGGGTCCAGGTCCCCAGGAGGTTCAGAGATGGGTATCTCTGTCTTGGAATCCAAGAGGCCATACAGATATCTGACTCCACCTCTTCCAACCAGGAAAACTCTGAAGATGATAAGAAGAGAGGACGCTCGACAGATAGTGAAGTCAGCCAGGTGGGTCCAGACCAGTAATTGATGACCATGTCCCCTGTTTATTCAGTGGTTCCCAAAGACTTACTCAGGCCTGAGTGCCAGCCACAGTGCTACCCTTGGGGACAGGAGAGTCAGAAATAGTTGCCACCTTGAGGGCAAATAGGCAGGCAGATGACTAATGCTGTAGTTCAGGTGCCCTTGCCCTGGGTTCCTGAGGAAGACAGGAGAGGCAGCAGCAGTTCACAAAGGCAAGCTCTGAAGAACACTTGGAAGTGGGTGAGGCTGGCCTGGGATTCTAGGGCTACAGGGCTAGGGCTTTGTGCACCCACTCCAGAGGGGCCAAACAAGCCTGAGAAGTGACAGGTTGAAAAACAAACACCTTTGCTGTGCATGTAATGTATGTGGCAAGTACCTGAGAGGGACAGACGCTTTGCCCTCAGTGAGCCTTACCAGTCCTGTGTTCGTCTCCTTGGGTAGGAGCACACTTAGAAACAGGGATGATGTTAGGCCGGGCAGAATAGGCCTAAAGGCCCCTTGTGGGCTAATGAGAGATGTGGTCCAAGGGAGAGCATCAGTGAGACTGGTGTGGGGACCAGGATTGGGAGCATTGAGGGAGAATCTGGGGTAGGGACTTCCAGATATGGGCCTCAATCTACTACCTTCCTGGGCTCCTGCAGCCAAACAGCAGTCCCAGGAGGGAACCAGGTGGCCATTCCTATTTGGCACTTGGTGAGCTTCCCATGTGGTGGTTAAGAAATGTCCACGAGTTGGTTGGCACAGCAGCCCATGTTGTCTGTCAGAACTTGGCTGCAGTGGGAATGTCCTGTTACTGCTATAATTTATGACCCCATGAGTGGCTTTGGTGGTACTTTCAGTGACATACAGAGCATTCCTTGACTCTCAACTAGTTTCCCTCTATTCTTGGACATGAGGCTGCTCTAGCTCATAGTGTCTCGAGGACATTTAGGAGTTTCCCATTAGTCTCTTGTGACCAACAGCTGGGTATTCTCTGACTGACAGCAGGAGTTGTGCCAGATCACGATGGGGTACATGTGGAGATGTCCTGGAAGAATTTAGGGAGCTGAGTAGACTGGAAATAAATGTGTTTTGAGCATGAAGGTGACTGAAGCAGTTAGGGTGAGGTCCCCCAGGTTCCCTGAAGGGTGGGAGCAGTCAAGGGCAGCAAGTTCAGAGAAGAGGTTGGTGGGACAGTGATGGAGCTTCTGACCAAGGTGGGAACTTGCCAATCCACTGGGTCCTGACACTTTGTTCTCTCTTCCTTGCAGTCTCCAGCCAAAAATGGTTCCAAGCCTGTCCACAGCAACCAGCATCCCCAGTCCCCAGCTGTACCACCCACCTACCCCGCTGGTCCCCCGCCTGCCGCCTCTGCCTTGAGCACCACCCCTGGCAACAATGGGGCCCCTGCCCCAGCAGCACCCCCAAGTGCCCTGGGCCCTAAGGCCAGTCCAGCTCCCAGCCACAACTCGGGCACCCCTGCCCCCTATGCTCAGGCTGTGGCCCCACCAGCCCCCAGTGGGCCCAGTGCTACCCAGCCTCGACCCCCCAGTGCCCAGCCTGGCGGGGGTGGTGGCGGCGGTGGCGGAGGGAGCAGCAGTAATAGTAATAGCAGCACAGGTGGAGGGGCTGGCAAGCAGAATGGTGCCACCAGTAAGTGGAGGCCAGCAGGGTGGGAGGAGGGGCCTGGAGCAGGGCAGACAGCAGCCAACAGCCCCTTTCTCTTTGCTTTTTGCTCCCCAGGTTACAGCTCAGTCGTGGCAGACAGCCCTGCAGAGGTGGCCCTGAGCAGCAGTGGGGGCAACAATGCTAGCGGCCAGGCCTTGGGTCCTGCCTCAGGTCCCCACAACCCACCTCCTAGCACCTCGTGAGTGTCTTGGCGGCGACAGTGTGCAGTTGCAGCCTCCCTTCTGGAACAGAGAGGCTCTGGTTGCTCCCTCATTGCAGGACTGCTGGCCCTGACCTTGATGGGCAGGACATCCAGTGAGCTTTGTCTTCCACATTGGCTGGATGTCCTGTCTCACTTCTCTCCACCTGGGAGGTGTGCAATAGCCTCTAGCTTTATCCTTTAGATTGTCCTAAAATCTGCCTTCCTCTCATTGGGACTTTTCTCCAGAGCCCCACCATGTTCCCCTCACCATTTGTTTCCTGCCCCAAGGCTGATTCCTACTGGATGGGACATTGTTCCACCTTCCCAAGTGAAATGTCCCCAAATCCTCCTTTGTTTCCAGCCATTCCTCCAAACTTTAGGTCAGAGCACTCCTCAGGGCTCACCTGTTTTTGAAAGATGCTGAATAAAGGACCTGCCATCCTCCTCTACCCTAGATCCAGCTGGGCTGCCCCAGGGGCACCTGCCTTGTGTCCACCTACCTGAGACTGCTTGTTTTCTCATGGGAACATTCACCCCCACACCTCCTCCTCAATGATTGTTCTAGAGAGCTATTCCCCCATTTTCTCTTAGCCCCATGACCTATTTGAGCACCCTGAGGATCTTTGTTCCCACCTCTGCAGCTCTGCTTTACTGAGGAAAATTTCCAGAAATTGATTCTGCATTGGTTCCCCAAAACTGTTTCTGCCCTAAGCAGCCCCTCTCATAGCCCATCTGGCTTCTCTGTGCTTATCACTCAGAACCTTCCTCTGAGCCACTTCCCTTTCTCCATCCTCTTCCCAGGAAGGAACCCAGTGCAGCAGCCCCAACAGGGGCTGGAAGTGTGGCCCCAGGCTCAGGGAACAACTCAGGGGGACCCAGCCTCCTAGTGCCACTGCCTGTGAACCCCCCCAGCTCCCCAACACCCAGCTTCAGTGAGGCCAAGGCAGCCGGTGCCCTGCTTAATGGACCTCCACAGTTTAGCACCACCCCGGAAGTCAAGGTGAGCTCCGTGTATCCCTGGTGACTGTGGCCTCCGGGTATTTTCCTGCACCCTTTCCTCGGGGTCTCCAGTAACACCTCTACCTCCCTTCTTCTCTGTGAATCTATTTATCTGGTTTTCTATTCCCTTTTCTTCCTTGTTCTTTGTCTGGATCTTTGTTCCACCCATATCCTCACCTCATCTCTGGTGCTCTCAGCCCCTCTTGACTCTCTCTGAGACTGTTTCCCTGCTCTTCTTTCCCTCTCTGTTGGTTATACTTGCTCACTTGATTTCCATGGGTTTGTCTTCATTTCCCCAGGCCCTCAGTCTCTGTTCTCTCCTCCTAAGACACATGGTGCTTTCTATTTCATATGCCCATTCCCTAAGTCATGCCCTGTGCCTTCAAAAAGACCATTTCAGTCAAGAAAACACCTGAGTGGGGTGTGGTGTCACACTTATGATCCCATCAACTCAGGAGGCTGAGGCAGAACGATCACAAGTTTGAGGCCAGTCTAGGCAACTAAGTAAGACCCTGTCTCAAAAAAGAGACTGGGGATATTGCTCAGTGGTAGAGCACAACTGGGCTCCATCACCAGTACCACCAAAAGCAAACAAATATTGTTCAAGTCACTTCTCTGAATCAGGTTTTGTGCTGGTTCCTGCCCTCAGGAATTGTTCCAGTGTTGGAGCTATGTGTGAGGGTGCTGGCTGGCTATGCACGTAGCGGGGTGGGGGTGGGGGGGTTTCCTGTGAACCTGAACAGTAGAAATCCTCGTTGTTAGATGTGCCACATAGAATTCTTTGCAAGATCGTTCTACATGAGGCCCTTGGAATAGTTTCTGACTTGGAAGAGACATTCAGATTGCATAGGTATTATGGACAGCACATTCACAGTGTGTGCTTTTCTGGAAAAAGGAAGCAGCAGCTTTGAGAAGGAGTCCATGATTTTTAAAAGGAAAAAGATCACTGGGGTGGGAGATAGGGAGCCTTGGCAAGGTTTTAGGTAGAGAAGGGACAAAAACAAACCTCACTGGAGAGGTCCCTGTGGGGCTTATATGGGTGGAGTGAAGGGTGATGTAAAGGCCTGAGCAGCTTCAGGTGTGGCCAGGGGATGGAATGGGTCCCTCCATGGGATTTGGATGTAAAGTGGGTGGAAGAGCAACCCTGACTGCAGAGAGTAGAGATCAGTTCCAGCCCAACCTGCTGGTGTTCCCAAGGACACCAAGTGCCATTTGCTCCCAAGGGAATGAGGTGGACTGCAGACCTTCTCCTTCCTAAAGATGCCACATGACACCCTAGGTAGCCAAATAGCTTCCTTTTCAGAGTATGGGGGTCCTTACAGGAACGTCTTATGACAAACACTAGCACACCAGGTGTTCTGTAGGTTCTTTCCTCGGTCGTACTCTACAGTGGAGAGTCCACATAGTTTACAGTTTTCCCCCAAGGATCTTGAGGAGTGAGTAATTGGCTCTTGATGGCTCTCAGCAGAACAGGCAAGAGTACCTGGGGTCTTGTCAGGCTGTTCTTGGCAATATCTGCCCTAGGCCCTTAGTACAGACCTCCGCTCTCCCCAGGCTCCTGAGCCTCTGAGCTCCCTGAAGTCCATGGCAGAGCGGGCAGCCATCAGCTCTGGTATTGAGGACCCTGTGCCAACGTTACACCTAACGGAACGAGGTGAGAGTCCAGGGATGGTGGAGAAGGGTGAGTCAGAGGGGTTGGCCCCATCCGTCCTCCTCATCCGGGGCTTGACCCTGCCCTCCCCACAGACATCATCCTGAGCAGCACGTCAGCGCCTCCAGCCTCCACCCAGCCACCCCTGCAACTGTCAGAGGTGAACATACCACTGTCACTGGGCGTGTGTCCACTGGGGCCAGTGCCCCTCACCAAGGAGCAGCTCTACCAGCAGGCCATGGAGGAGGCTGCCTGGCACCATATGCCCCACCCCTCTGACTCCGAGCGCATCCGGTGAGGGGCCACAGAATGGGCTGGGGGCTGGGACTCCAGAGTCTGAGGGAGGAGGCAGCAGCTGGGGGAGCTGGCTCCCAGGTCCTGAGATGCTAGGTAAAAGAGCTGGCCCCGGGGAGTGGAGGCCTGGCTTGGGGTTCCCGCCAGATGGGAACAGAGCACTTGGCCTGAGATCAGGGCAGCTGGCACTGACCCCCTGCTGCTCCACAGGCAGTACCTCCCCCGGAACCCTTGCCCGACGCCCCCCTACCACCACCAGATGCCGCCCCCACACTCGGACACCGTGGAGTTCTACCAGCGCCTGTCAACCGAGACGCTGTTCTTCATCTTCTATTATCTGGAGGTACAGCAGGGCCCCCGGGGCAGCCTCGGGCCCCCCGGCTCCGCCGCCACCGCCGCCGTCCCCCCTCGGGCTGGAGGGGCGAGGTGGGTGCCCCACTGCGGCCACCGGGACCGCACCCCCTCCCTATCCCAGTCCTGGGCCCTGCTCCCCCAAACCAAGCCTGTCCCAATCTCCATCCAGCCCAGTGGTGTGAGAGCTACTCAGATTGAGGGAGAGACAGGCCTCTGTGGCAGCCCCAGACCACTCAGTTTCCCCCTGGCATGGCCCACAGTCCCTTCCCAACTCCTCTCAGGCCCTTTAGTCTTGGACCTCCTGTTCTCAGGCGTCCCTGCAGACTTCTGGAAACCCATACATCCTCCTGACCCCAGCCCATCATGAGTACCCTCCCCTCATACCCGCCGAGAAGTTCTCTAAACTTTCTCTTCTGAGCTCTCATCATGCATTAGTTTCTCTTCCTTCTCAAAGCTTCTCTGAAAGCAATTTCCACCTCCTGTCTCATTTTTCTTCTCCTGACCAACATTGGTATGTTCCATGTCCCCAGCGCTGTCTCCAAGTGGACTGTCCAGCCCAACTGTGGTCTGTAGTGGGAGCCCGGGTCCAGCCCTGATGCCCCACCCCACCCCCTGGTCCCTACCCAGCTTGGGGGCCCCCTGATCCCCCTCTCCTGCCTTCTTCCCCTAGGGCACTAAAGCACAGTACCTGGCAGCCAAGGCCCTAAAGAAGCAGTCATGGCGATTCCACACCAAGTACATGATGTGGTTCCAGAGGCACGAGGAGCCCAAGACCATCACGGACGAGTTTGAACAGGTGAGGGCCCCACCCACCCTGGTCCCACTGAGAGATGGCTGGTATCCCCCAGTCCAGGGAGCCCCTGCTGGCTTTTCTCCTTTACTCCCACTCTTGAGCCAGCTCAGACCTGCAGATTAACCGAGTTTGTTGTGCCTGGGACACCGTCTTCATCCTTCACTTGTTGAGCTCTAAGTCTGAGCCCAAACACTGGGCCCAAAACGGGCTCAAACTGAGCCCAAATGTCCCTTCCCAGAGAAGCCTTCCTGGAACCAGCAGCCTGTGTCTCTTCTGTGTGGCACTAGGCACCTTGGTTGGGAGTGTGGAATTTCATAGTTGGCCTGTCTCCCTGAGTCAGGCTATGGGCTCCACTGTACCCAGCAGAGCAGGGGCTCAGCAGACGCCTGGGGGAGGCTGTTAAGGTGGCCTCATGTTCCAACAATTCACTGATTGGAAACAGCTTGGAGTCAGCCTCCTGAGTTTGAGCCCAGCTCCAGCTGGCTGCCCTTGGGCAGGCAAGTCCCTTGTATCAGTCTGTCTATCTTATCTGTAAAAATGGGGTAACAGGACCCAACTCTGCAGTTGTTACAAGGATTAAAAGAGCTAATAACCTGTAAGTACTAATGGTGCCTGCTACACAGTGAGTGTCATGGACATTTTTTTTTCCAAGTTACTTTCATTTGGTGTGTTCTACAGTGGTTTTCCTCCACAAGTATTACCCAGATGTCAAGCCCCATCAGTGATCCTTGTCCTCACCGAATTCCGTCCTGCTCCTCTGGTCTGCTTTCTTTGAAGTATTTCAGCCCCTCACTCACGACCTAGCTCCTCTCCAACCTCGATTGCTTGACCACAGACGTCCTGTTCCCTCCTAGTTTGGTCCTCCACATCAGTACATTCCAGGGCATCCAGTCATTCACAAATTCCCACACCACCACTGTCAAAATAAAGTGTCCCTGCAGAGCGCTTGAATGTAGACTCTGAGCCTGTTGGGTTCTCTAGGCAGGGGCAATGGTACCTGTTGCCTTAAGTTCTTTGCGAAGACTCCACACTAGGCCTTTACATCTGTACTTGGCGCAGGAGAGGTGCTGCACAGCGATAGCCGTTTGAAAGCAGGGAGAGCTTTGCAGACAGGCCTGGGTGGAGGCCTTACTTGGGCACACACACCCCTGTACCATGGTGACATGCCATCCAGACCACTGAGACGGAGTGAAACCGCATGTACGACAGTTGGCCTGGCACCTCTGTGGCCCCTAGAACTGCTCCCTGTTGGTCTAACCCAGCTCCCAGCCCAGCACCTCATACACTCACTGACCACCTTCTCCCCTGGCCAGGGCACCTACATCTACTTTGACTACGAGAAGTGGGGCCAGCGGAAGAAGGAAGGCTTCACCTTTGAGTACCGCTACCTGGAGGACCGGGACCTCCAGTGACACCGGCCCCCTCTACCTGACCCTTCCCCCGCATGCTGATCCCCCTGCCCAGGTGAGGGCCCTGCCCTGGAAGACTGGGGAGGCCCCAGGCCATGGGGCATCCCCTCCCCCAGGAAGCAGGGAGAGGGCTGGGAGGTTTTCTCTTCCTCTCAGCCCCACCCTGGGGGCCCGGGGGCGAGGGCTGCCCCCTCCTCCCCTCCCCAGTGAGGGACATTTTTTGGTAAACCTATTTTCATTTTGGAAAATATTTATGAATAAATAGTTTTCTATGACGGCTGGCAGCGCAGCCTCTCCTGTACCCCCCTCAGGAGTCAGTGAGCAAGATGGTCCTGCCGGCGGGGGCGCCGGGCTAGCTGGGGGTTGAACTGGGAGTTGTACCGCCGGCGCCGATCGTCTGTCTCTTCCTCCTCTGGCTGGCCCTCTTGGGGGACCCGGCCTTGGACCCGGGCCAGCAGGGCCTCAGCCCGAGCCCTCTCAGCCACTTCCCGCCGAAGACGCTCTGCTCGAAGCTGGTCCAAGGATGGGGGCCTAGGGAAGAGGAGCAAGGTCAGAAAGCAGGGCAACCCTTGCCTCTGCCACCAGGAGCACCTGCCTGTCTGAGCCTGCTGCTTCAGCTTTTAAAGCAACTTGGTACTATGACACTATGAGTGCATCCCTGGCCCACCCTTTTGTGGGCTTCTATTTTCCCCAGTTCTAAGATCAGGTGCCCTCTGCCCCACCAAGAACACAGCAGTGTCCTGGGTCTTTGGACCCATTTCCCCTTCTGAGGTGAAACAGATTGCAGTCCAAACCCTTGCTCTGCATTGGGAACCTAGCATCTTAGGGACAGAAGCCTTGTATTCTCTAACCCAGTGACTCAAACATTTGGTCTCAGGACCCCTTTATACTCTTAAAAATTGAGAATACCGGGCTGGGGATATAGCTCAGTTGGTAGAGTGCTTGCCTTGCAAGCACAAGGCCCTGGGTTCAATCCCTAGCACCACAAAAAAAAAAAAAATTGAGAACACCAAAGACCTTTTGTTTAAGTGGGTTACATCTGTTAACATACTAAAGTAGAAGTGAAACAGATTTTGGATGCAAGTATTCATAACACCAAGCCATCAGAGCAAAGGCATCTCATGTCATGAAAAGAAGCTTGACACTACAGAACTCCAGAGGGCTTTTTAGAACATGGGGTCCCTGGACCACATGTTAAGAACCACTTCCTACCCCACCTGCCCATATCAGCTAGGGTGCCCTGGCTGGGCTACAGCCGAGTCCTCCGTCTGGCATGGACTGCCCTGTACTGGTCTTTGTTCTTACTGCTTGGGCTGCTGCTTCTCGGATCCTTTCCTCTTTTCTTTCCTGTTGTAACCTTCTTCGCTGCTGTGCCTTCTCTTCTTCCCCAGATGCTTCTGCATCTCCTGCAAGGGGTCTAGACGGCTCTTGATCTTCTCATCTGTGCCTGAGCCTGTTGGGGAACCCCCTCGCTTTGGGGGGAGCTGGTACCAAGGGGGTTGAGTCTGGGCCTCTGCTGCACTCTGGCCCAGGTATGTCAGGATGCCCAGCGCTTTTTCCTGCCTCTCCTGAGGAAGCCAGAAAACAAGAGATAACAATCCTCGGTTCTCAGGGAGCATTGGATGTGGTAACAATGATACCCAGAGCATCAGGTCCTGGGGAGGCAGAACCAGTTATTCCACCTTTGGAAATCAAGGGCCAATCATAAATCTGCTGCCAGGTGCTAAGGCCTAACAGACACACAGGCTGAGCTCTTGATGCAGGCACAGTGGCAAATACAGTAAGCTGGTAAATGGGAGGATGGAGCAGAACTCAAAGGCGGGCAGCTTCAGCAGGGAGATGGTTGAAAGCACAATGGTGGAGGTTGTGAAATAACATCAGAATAATGGAAATGCCAGAGAGCAAGAGAGTGACAGGGTCTGATTCACATTTAAAAAGTTTTAAGAAGCTGGGGGTGTAATCCCAGCAGCTCAGGAGGCTAAGGAAGGAGAATTGAGTCCAAAGCCAGCCTCAGCAATTCAGCAAGGCCCTAAGCAACTCAGCAAGACCCTGTCAACAAATAGAATACAGAACAGGGCTGGGGATGTGGCTTGGGTTGAGCATCCTGGGGTTCAATACATGATACCAAAAAATATGTTAGCACTGGCTCCATCCACTAACCAGGGCTTGAGTGCCCCACAGCAATAACCAGCATCCTGGGCATTGTGTTCCAGTCCTGTTGGAAATGATCTGTGTTTGCTCTTTCACCATACTTCTTAACACTCAGTCACAGCTGAGGGCCAAAATGTTCCCCCTCCCCCAGTTCTTTTCAGGATTCCTCTGATGACCCAGGTGAGGCCAGCTTACTTTTTCCTGTCGCTTTTCTTCCTCATACTCTTTATTGCCTCTGGTCACCCCTTTCCCTTCTTCCAGCAAATCCCGGAACAGGTCCACAGGGCCAGACCTTGGAGCTCCCACCTCTGCTGCATCAAGCTCAGGCAGTGAATTCTGATGCCTGGCTTTCTTCCTTAGGAACTCTGTGCGGGCCTGGGGGAAAAGAATTACAGGCAGGATATTCAAAACCTAGATGTCACTCAGGGGGACTCAAATGTGCTAACTGCAGAAAGCATAGTAGTCCACAATGCTGGGGGCTACAAGAGAGACCACAGGGCACAGGGACCCAGAAGAGGCATCTGTCTCAGCATGTGTGAGAACAGATGCTGTCAAATAGTAAATGGTGAGGTTAATGAGGACAGATGGAAAAAGATCCCTGGCCTAAACCAAAACGGATTCCAGTCTGGAGTGATGTGATAAAAACGGCTATAGGTCTGGGCATGGTGGTGCTTGCCTGTAATCCCAGCTACTAAGAAGGCTGAGTCAAGGAATGTAAGCTAGAGGCCACAACTTAGCAAGACCCTATCCCAGAATTTTAAGGAAGGGCTGCAGATGTAGCTCAGTAGTGGAGCATTTGTATGAGTCCTGGTTTCAATCTCCAGTACCACATACACACACACAAAAAAAACAACTATAGGGCTAGGGGTGCAGCTCAGTGGTAGAGCCCCTGTTAGCATGATATAGGCCTTCTGGTTAGATCCAGTGGTGGTGGTGGTAGTGGTGGTGCTGATGGTGACAATGGCTAATCGGATTGGTTCTGGGGATAAGTTCTGAGTTCCAGGCACGGTGTCAATTCATTACCCCCAAACAATTAGTAATTTCTACTGATGAATGAGAATTTTAAAAGCCCAGAACTGCCTCCATCTCCCGAGCCACTGTCGAGAATCAGATTAGCTGAGGAATTGAAAGGTGTAAACCAAACAGATTCAGAGGCCATAAAATCTCTGAGCTGAGTGTGTTGGCCCATGCCTCTAATGCTAGAGACTTAGGAAGCTGAACCAGGGGGATATCTTAAATTCGAGGCCAGCCTCAGCAACTTGGTAAGACCCTGTCTAAAGGGGAGGGGAGCGGTTGGGGATGTAACTCTGTGGTAGAGCGCCCCTGGGTACGATCCCCAGTACAAAATTTAAAAGGCTTCGTGTGTATGTGTCTGCGGAGCAGTGCAAGGAAAGGATTCGTCCAGTGAAGTGGCACGTGGCTTGTCCTACTATTCCCTGTTCCTATGCCTTCCTCTCCAAAGCTACCTCACTTCGTGCAAGATGACAACGCCCCTCCAAGAACTCAGTGCTTGAGATTCGCATATCAAGTGGTCTGCAGAGTGACCACCCAAATAGGGTGCGCAGGCAAACTGGTTAAAAAGTGATATCCTTGAAACACATTGTTCACAGGTTCGTTTATTTATTGAACAACTAATTATTAAACTCCTACTCTGAGGCAGGCTCGGGACACTTGACACACATCGGAGGAAAAACCAAGACCGGTTTTTAGAGGTTTTGTCGGGGGGCGGGGGGGGGGTGAAGGCTTGCAAAAAAACGTCAACAGAAGCGGGACCAGCATCTAGTACAAGCGCACCGCGCCTGCGCCGCTCCCACTTCCGCTTCCTGCCCGGGGCGCTGGCGCGATTGGCCGCAGTGGCTCCGCCCGCCCGTACTCGGAGCTTACCTCTTGCTCAGCGAGCAGTACCCTCCGCTCACGCTCCTTCTCTTCCTCCCTGGCCTGAGCCTCATCACGCCGCACGCGGGCGACATTGTCCTTATTCCGAACATGCCAGCTTTTCTTGGGCAAAATGTTCATGGCGCTGTAGCTGTCCGCAGACTGGGAGACCCGCCTTCTAGCACTTCCAATTGGCGGAAGGATACTCCGCCCTGTTATGTCTGCCTCGGCCACGGATTGGTTTGCTAATTAGCACCGCCCCTCAAGGTCTGTAGCGAGAGATGATTGGCCGAAACACCCTCCATCACAGCCAATCGCAGACATTGGGCTCGTAGTATCGCCTAGCGACGACGCTCGTTGGGATTCTGTAAGAGGCCCCGCCCCTGACGCTGCTGGATGCGGCCACCGATTGGCTGGCATGCCGTCAAGCTCTCTGCGCCGACACGCATGCCCATACACCAGATTGGCTAGTCCCTTCCCCGGGCTTCAGGAAGGCAGGTTTGAAAGAGCGCTCAGCAGCCTCAGCCCTGTTTATTAATATGATCAAGAGGTTCAGTTAGACAGTCCGTACTTAGCGGCGGAGACTCTGGAAATCTCGGGACAGGACTTGGAGACCATCATCATTTCTTGGGAAAGTCTGGGGCCTCACGATGGGACGTCATTCCGAGCCAGGCTGGTCAAAGCCCCATTGGTGGAGCTCAGAGCCACTGCCCGCTGTGCCAGGAAGACTTTATTCTGCGCTTCCTGGGGTAAAGAGAGGTGAAGATGAGACATACCTTCTCTCCCCCATGTCACTTTCCGTGTCCCCGAGGAGCCCTTCCCAGAGCCTGGCCTGATTTACCTCCTTTATCTGGCGTTTGAGCTCAGAGATGAGACGTCCATAAGAATGAGCCAGGGCTACGGTATAGGCCATCAGGATGCTAGGGGAGACAGGAATGGAAGTCTCTCCAGAAAAGCTCTTAGATTATCTTCAACCTATGTCTCATAGAAAACCAGCCGACATGAGCCAGGCTCTGGGTTTAATTCCCAGCAACATGGACACGCACCACGCACACACAATCTATATATTTAAGTGGGGCGCAGTGGTGAACGCCTGAAATTCCAGGTACTTGGGAGGCTGAAATAAACAGGGTTGGGGATGGGGGACTGTAGCTCAGTTGTAGAGTGCCCCTGGTTTCAATCCCCAGTGCTGAAAAAAAAAAACAAAAAACAACAAAAAAACAACCAGCCGGCACGGTGGCGCACGCCTGTAATCCCAGCACTTGGGAGGCTGAGGAGGAGGATCTCGAGTTCAAAGCCAGCCTCAGCAACTTAGGGAGGCCCTAAGCAATTCAGTGAGACCCTGTCTCTAAATAAAATACAAAATAGGGCTGGGGATGTGGTTCTGTGGTCGAGTGCCCCTGAGTTCAATCCCCAGTACCAAAATAAATAAATAAATAAATAATAAAAACAAAAAACAAAAGGACCCCAAGACCCCTTTCTCCTTCAGATTCAGGAATCCAGTCTTCTAGGCCTTCCTCTTCCTTAGGAGCAAAAACTGCAGACCCCCAGTCCTCCTCTGACGTCCAGTAGAACAGGACCCTATTCCCCTCCTCTCAAGATCCAAAAGTCCAGTCCCCAGCCTCAACTCCTCCGTAGGACCAAGCAATCCAGGCCCCCAACCCACCTCCCTCAGACTCAGGAGTTCATACACCAGTCTCTCCTCTTTGGGGCATCTCCAGGACACATGTAATGGGACCCCAGATCACACACATTCTAATTTATACCCAGAAATCAGTGTCCCCTCACCTGGAGATCAGCAGGAGAGGCACAGCAAAAGCCTGCGTCCCCAGGAAGAAGAGAAAATTCTGGGCAGTCTGAGGGAGACTGTCGATGGATTCAGGGATCGGGTCCCAGATGGACGAGTTCCCCCGGAATGGGCCGCACACCTTAGAAGGTGGGATCCTGGAGGCAGACAGGTGGGGTTCAAGTAGGACCAAAATCAGAACCCTGAGTGAGTGTAGAAGAAGGAAGGCAGGAACCTATCATACTCACTGGAATATGCTGTAAAGCACAGGAACAGCAGAGATGGCCAGACCCAGGAGCAGGACCAGAGGGAAAAAGAAATTCACAGTGGAGGTCCGAAAGGTGCGGGAGGCTGGTGAGCAGGTGAAGAAGAGGGTGACCTGGCAGAGGAAGGTGTGCAAAAGAGAATCTGAGACCCAAGAGTCCCGCCCCTCTCCTTTTTTCCCCCCCGACCCTGGAGTCCTGCCCCCTGCCCTTCCCAGGTTATACCCAGGAACTTCAGCCCTAATGACTGAGACCTAGATGTTGGGATGCCCTGGACCCTTCTTTTTCTGCCCTCCGCGCTCTCTTCTCAGGACCTAGTAGTCAGAGCACCCGGCATTCTTGTCCAGGTCCTAGGAGTCCAGGCCCCAGTACTGGTGGGCTGCGTCCTTCTCACTCCTCACCTTCTTCAGATAGAAAAGCAGCAGGAACTTGACCGTGTTGAGTAGAGGCAGTAAAGGGGAGAAAAAGCTCCCTACCCAGACCACCGTCTGAGCGTAGATAAGCCCCAGCACCTCGTCGGGCACCTGGAACTCTTGGGTCCCGGCCACACGACCCAGCATACCAGGACAGAAGCCACATATCATCCTAAGGGGCGGAGCGGAGCGGGGTGGGGCGGTGAGAGACATGCAGGCCGGATTCCCCGCCTCCAAGGTCTCAATCACCAATCGGAAGGGAGCGTGGGGCAGGGCTTCTAGGTCACGCAGAGGCGGGGTCTGAACAGGTGCTGGATCAGAAGTAACCACACAACACGAGGGGGGCAGGGTCTAAGGACCAAAGGCGTGGACCCGGAATCCGAAGGACGGGGGACAGGGGCTACCCGCGGGGCGAAAAGGGAGTACTGCTCCAGTAGAGGCGGAGCCACGGTGAGGGGCGGGCTCTCACTTCCGAGGAAACTGGATGAACAGCGTGAGCGCCAGGCCGCTCAGCAAATCAAAGATCAGGAGTTTGTACATCTCCTGGCCCATATGAGTCTCCCAGCACTGAAAAAGAATAAAGGGATTAAAAAAAAAAGCTTGGCATGAGGTTCAAGCATCCATAATGTGTGGAAATGCCATTCTATTGTCATGTATAACCAATAAAAACAGCAACAAAAATTTTCTTAAAAAAGAGTTTCAAGCATCCGAGGCCTCTTCCAAATAGCCCATGGGAGGTGCTACCCATGCTTTTTCTGGGGGGGGGGGGGGGGTTTTTTTCAGTCAGTTACCCCTATCCAGCAACCCAAGCTCCTGCCTCACATCCCAGCCGTCAGGACCCATTCACCTAGCTCCTTTCCCCTAAGGGACACACGTCTTTAGGCTCCACATTGACCTGCTTCCTGTTCCAGGAGCGCCACAAACTGTCGGTCTGACAGCGTTCTCACCGGAAGTTCTTTGTAATTGTAGCCACAGGTCTTGCAATCCTCAGCCTCCGCGTCTCCCCCGCAAGTGATCTGAATCCAGAGAGAGAAGAGCAGGACCAGCAGGGATGCAAGGCGCAGAAACACAGTCCTGCAAGGGAAAGGCGAAGGAAGATTTTCCCCATTTCACAGATGAAGAAACTGAGGCAGTATGACCAGAATTTGAATCCAGAACCTCTGGGGGATTTCCCGTCTTGTTTGCAGAAACAACAACCAGACTCGGATCGCTGCCATCCCACCACCCCTAGCCCATCCCGGGAGGCCAGAACCTGAGCAGGATAATAACGATCTGGCGGCTCCGAGTGTAGCCCTCCAGTGGGGCGATCAACTTGAAAACAAACGGCAGCACGAAGTTGACCCCGGAGATGAAGATGGACGGAAGATAATTCACTGCAAGCTTTAGCAGTGGTGTCTGCTGCACAAGGGACATCTCCTGGGAAGGAGGACAAACCAAGTAAAGAGCCATGCCCAAGGTCCTCCCCCGGCCTCTTCTTCACTCAGGACCCCTAAGTCCGGGGTCCAAACACCTCCTCCGCCCCTGTGCTCCTCAGATCCCAGGAATCCTAGACCTCGGTTTCCTCCCAGGACCCTGGGACGCTCCTTCCCCAGGCCCCGCGACACCTGCAGCTCCACGGTGTATCCTGTGGCCCAGTAGATGCCGTAAAAGGCCGCCACCAGGAGCGCCAGCACCAGCAGGTTGAGCAGTGCCCGCACCAGCCACACCTTGGCTTGTTGGCCCAGTGTCCGCGCCGCAGCCTGGCGTCGGACCACTGCTTCCTCGAGTTCCACCTGAGGCCGGAAGACGCATTCCCATAGGCTCCATCTCTCCAGTTCTGGGGGCCGCCCAGAGCCCCTCCTCAAATTGAACTGATGCAGTCCTGGCCAACGGCTAAGGATCTCTTCTTGTCCCAGTTCCACCCACCCCTGACCCTACATAGGCCCATTGAGTTCTCTTGTCGGTGCCCCCGTAAGTGCCACCCCTCGGTCCCAGAATTTCAGGTCCGCCCCCAGATTCCTGCCCTGAGCTCGGTTCTGCTTAGCCAAGCCCCGCCCCCTCTGACCGAGCCCACCAGTCCACTCTGAAGACAGGTGCCTCGAGCCCGGTGAGGTTCTGCTGCGCGCTTCTTCCCGTACGGGTCAGCCTCGGGCATCCCTAGCGCGGCTCCTCAGCCCTGCCATACCCCCAGACTCCCTCCTTGGAGGAAAGCTCCGACCCACTTCTCTCTGGAAGCCCTATCGCAGGCTAGGCCCAGTTCTTCTCAGCTCAGTCCCATCGGGTCCTTGACGAGTCGTAGCCCCTGTCCCACCCCAAGCGCACCTGCAGCTCGTACAGAATGTTGCGCTGGCGCAGCCGCACATGCTCTTCCCCGCAGAGGCCGAAGTCCCAGGCCGAGAACACCTGGTGGCTATAGCTGGTCAGAGCCCCGGACTCGGCCAACAACGTCTGCTTCAGCCCCACCACTGAGCTGAAGAGAGGAGACCCAGGATCAGGGAGGGGACAGAGAACCAGAGAAAGGGACAGAGACAGAACTGGGCAGAGACCACATCTACCTTCACCCGGCTGGAAAACGAAGATGCTCACTCCCTGACTGACGGAAGTTTGTGGACACCATCCCATTTGGTTTTTATGTGGGGTTGTTCCCCAGCTCATTACTGATGTTTGCTTATTCAACGTCTGTCCCACTGTTTGTCTCCCCTGCCGCACTGTAAACCACTCAAGGGGATGGGGACCCTCTGGTGGCTCCCAGGCCTTGCCACAGGGTCCAGCTCATAGGAGACACTCCATTTCTTTTCCAAGTCCTTGGTTTCCTTCTTGAACACACTCCTTTCCCTTGGAGTCTCCCATCTTGCCTGAATGCCAGAGAGTCCCAAACCCACACATCCAACTGCATGCAAAACTGCATTTAAAAGGCACCTGGTAGCCAGGCATGGTGGCGCACGCCTGTAATCCAAGCGACTTGGGAGGCTGAGTCAGGAGGATTGCGAGTTCAAAGCCAGCCTCAGCAACTTAGCGAGGCCCTAAGCAACTCAGTGAGACCCTGTCTCTAAATAAAAATACAAAATAGGGCTGGGGATGTGGCTCAGTGGCCAAGTGTCCCTGAGTTCAATCCCTGGTTCAAAAAATAAATAAATAAATAAAAGGCACCTGGGTGTGGCTCAGTGGGCAGGGTCGCCTGGCATGCACGATGGCCTGAGGCCCATTCCCACCACCATCAAAATATCAAAATAGAAGGCACCTCAAAATCACTGGATCCAAAACTGCACTCCAGATACCCCATCAGCCGCTCCTTCTACAGCCCATCTATCTCAACCTCTGCCCTGCTGGGTGCAGGGTGAACAGGGAGTCCTTCTGGACTTTGATTTTCCAACCACACCCCTCACACCATCTATCAGGAAACCTGTGGGCTCTGCCCTCAAAATACATCTGGCGTCTCCATTTATACAAAGTGAAGACCAGGCCACAGAAGGGTGGGGTTCCAGGAGTGCTGTCTGTCTTTCTTTCTCCTTCCTTCCTCTTTCTCAACATCTGCCCTCCAGGTTCTCTACCACCAAGCCACATCCCCTGCCTTTTGTAGTTTGTATTTTGTAGTTTTGTTTTGTTTTGTTTTGTTTTGTTTTGTTTTTAAGACAGGCTCTTGCTGAGTTGCTTAAGGCCTCACTAAGTTGCCAAGTGTGGTCTTGTACTTTTGATCCTCCTGCCTCAGACTCCTGAGCTGCTGGGACTACAGGTGTGAGTCACCAGCCAGTTCCTGTTCTTTCTTGATATTTACCAAACTCGACCCCTTTTCTGGTGTGCTTTTCCAAATACATGTGGCATTTTTAAAGATTAGAACTACATCCAAAGTGGACCCTCTGTCACTACCCTGCTTCTCATCCAAGTCTGTGCCACCATCGCTTGTCCCCTGGATTCTGGCAGTGACCTCCTGACTGACCTCCTCCCTCTGCCCTGCTCCTCCCCTCACTCACCCCCTCCTTCCCTCCTTCCCCTGCTCTCTACCTTTTCCCTCTCTTTTCCACAAGCCCATGGAAGGACCCTTTCAAACCCTAGGTCGGGACGGCCTTCTGTCCAAGGACCTGCCCAGCTGGTGCCTGCCTTGCTCTGGCACTTCCGTCTGCCTGAAGACTCTTGCCCCAGGGATCTGTGTGGCTGAAACTCACTTTCTCAACATCATCCTCTCAACACTGCATTCTCAACGGCGCCTCCCTGACCACCTACCGTACAGAAGCCTGGCCCAGGCATCACTGGGATGTCCCCGGCCCTGACCCTGAGCAACCTCCAGCACCCTGTGCAAGTGACATGCTCCTTACCTTTCTCCCCAGGTGCAATGTGAGCACCCCTGGGATGAGAATCTCTGGTTTGTTCTTGTCTGTTTCCTCAGTGACATATCCCAAACGTTCAGAACAATGCCTGGCACTAGTGGGTGCTCAATAAATTTTGCCACATGAATGAATGAAATCACCCCTATCTGTTCCCTACATAGCTCTGTTACTCACCAGAAAGCATGCAATACACGCACTTATTTAACATCTTCCCTTCCCCCACTGGACCCCAGGCTGCCAGAGGGAGAGGAACCTGCCATCTTTTGTGTATCTCTAGCCTTTCTGCACAAAAAGCATCTTAAAAACTGACTTCAACTCAGAAAGGAACACAGAGGAAGACCAAGGATACTTGAGGAGGGCATCAACCACCACCGCTCACTCCCCTCCTGTCCAGGGCATCAGGAAGTGGGCAGCACTGACCGGTGGAGGATGAGCAGGAGGCAGATGAGGCCCACAGCAAAGACGGAGCATAGGTAGGTCACGGCCAGGTACTTGCGGGGTGGGTAGAACCCGTAGAAGAGAGGGGACCATTCTAGGTAACCCTGTGAAGGGCAGAGCAGGGGTTAAGCTGGGGCTGGTGGAGTGGGACCAGGAGCTGGGCAGCCAGGCTCCCGGGGCAGGGATGCAGGTGCCGCCAGTGCCCGGAGGTGGGGGTCTCGGGGGCCTGCACCCACCTCTCCAGAGAGCAGGTTGAAAAGCTGGGTGGGAAAGGAGACCAGGCCCTGGGTGTGGGGGCTATAGGAGCTGCAGGGCAAGGAGGTGTCTGGGCCAGGAGGGCCGGGGGGAGCCCCTTCCAACCAGGTGGGCAGCAGTATCATGCAGGCCTGAAGCACAGAGGCCAGCACGTTGAGCAGCAGCAGGAAGCGCAGAAGGGAGAAGTAGGACTCAGTGCCCCCACCAAACTGACCTGCGGGGGAGCAGAGGACTCAGGTCCTTCCTGGTCAGCTCCAGGCCCCAAGGTCAGGCCCCAGCCTCCTCCCTGACCTGGGGGTCTGGACCCAGCCCTTCTCCCTTGAACCCCACCACACCCCCGATCTTCTTCAGTGTCCAGGCCCAGGGCTGTAGGGTGCGCAAGCCTTCCTTCATCTTCTCCTTGGACCGAGGGAGCAGCCGGGCCCAGTGGGCAGCCCTCAGTCCAGAGCTGGAGGCCATTTGTTCCCTGGCCTGGCTCTTTCTAGAAGGGAAACAGAAAATCAAGGGCTTGGTAGCACAAACTGGGAAGCATCCAAAGGTAGAAAGAGCCTAATAAGATGAGGACAGGAACGGTGGCGTACTGGACTCAGTGGGGAAGACTCTGCAGCAAGAGAAAACCAATGAACCCAACCCACACAGGAGCAGCGAAGCACAAAGGAACAAGACTGCATGACTCCCAAGGGACGCCTGTGCTCCTGTGGAAGCCACAGGGAAAGACAAGGGAGCCAGCTGTTCAGGCAGGGGACTCAATTCCCCAGAGGAAGGAGTACACGGGGGAGAGCTGGGCCCACACCTGTGTGCCCTCCTGGCCTGCATGGGCCATGGCAATTCCCGGGAAGGCTGAGGGTCCTGCAGCTCCATTTGGCTGACTTCTGAAAAGGCCTGGATGCTCCTTTGTCCATCTTCATCCTCTTCCAGGGTCCCCCAAGGCGGCATCCCAGGGCCACGATACCGAAGGGTAGCAGCACTCGGGAGCTCGTTTAGCACAGCGGCCAACGACTGGCCTGGGCAGGAGAGCAGAAGGCTGGGAAGGCACAGGAGTCCAGGCCCAGCCTCCTCCCTCAGACCCAGGGGTCCAGGCCCAGCCTCCTCCCTCAGACCCAGGGGTCCAGGCCCAGCCTCCTCCCTCAGAACCAGAGGTCCAGGCCCAGCCTCCTCCCTCAGAACCAGAGGTCCAGGCCCAGCCTCCTCCCTCAGAACCAGAGGTCCAGGCCCCACCCTCTTCCCTCAGAACCAGGGGTCCAGGCCCAGCCTCCTCCCTCAGACCCAGGGGTCCAGGCCCAGCCCTCCTCCCTCAGACCCAGGAGTCCAGGCCCAGCCTCCTCCCTCAGACCCAGGGGTCCAGGCCCAGCCCTCCTCCCTCAGAACCAGGGGCTCAGGCCCCAGCCCTCCTCCCTAGACCCAGGGGTCCAGGCCCAGCCCTCCCCGCTCAGAACCAGGGGTCCAGGCCCCAGCCCTCCTCCGTCAGACCCAGGGGTCCAGGCCCAGCCTCCTCCCTCAGACCCAGGGGTCCAGGCCCAGCCTCCTCCCTCAGAACCAGAGGTCCAGGCCCAGCCTCCTCCCTCAGAACCAGAGGTCCAGGCCCCACCCTCTTCCCTCAGAACCAGGGGTCCAGGCCCAGCCTCCTCCCTCAGACCCAGGGGTCCAGGCCCAGCCCTCCTCCCTCAGAACCAGGGGCTCAGGCCCCAGCCCTCCTCCCTAGACCCAGGGGTCCAGGCCCAGCCCTCCCCGCTCAGAACCAGGGGTCCAGGCCCCAGCCCTCCTCCGTCAGACCCAGGGGTCCAGGCCCAGCCTCCTCCCTCAGACCCAGGGGT